>VUQS01029824.1:4063-15308 GCA_015108495.1 Heterochromis multidens | reverse complement strand
CTTGTGTACATTCCACCCAAGGCAACAGCTGAAGCTCCATGTGAAGTTCTCCATGAAACTGTTGCTAGGATACAGACTAAACATCCAGAGGCACTCTTCATAATATCAGGAGACTTCAGTCATGTTTCCCTCTCCTCCCAGCTGACTGGATTCACACAATTTGTTGGATGTCCCACCAGAGAAAATAAAACCCTTGATCTGCTGTACGCTAATGTCAAAGAAGCTTACAGAGCTACTGCCTTACCACCACTTGGCATATCAGACCACAACTGGAAGACTCCTCTCTACAGAAAATCATTCTCACCCACAGCCATCAGGCTTTACAATTCTCATACAAATAGCAGATGAGCTGTCAGACAAACGAATTTCCCTTTGGGATCAACAAAAGTTATTCTTATTCTTATTCTTATGACCACTTGAAAAAATGATTTCTTCAAAAAAACTAACCACAAATTGCTGTCAATACAAATTGTAAGAATAGTACAAAAAACACTGGTCAAAATAATGACTTTGCACTGAAGACACTATGTGTATCTTTAAGCAGACAAAACATGAAATCCTGTTAGAGCACATTAATGGCCTTGATTTCACATGATGTGATTACATTTTTTTTCATAGCTTTCATTTAGATTTTTTAACCGTGGCAACACTCAACCAAATATACAGAACATAAAACAGAACATAATGTGTGATCCCTCAGATGAGCAACAGATACAAGTAAATTTAGGTCTGTATTGTAAAAGTGGACAATTTTAAGGTCAAAGATGATGGGTACTTGATAAAGCCAAAATTATTGTCAAAATATGGTAATTATTGAATGTAGTTATTTAAAAAAAGAGAAACAAAACTTTTAACTGTACCTGACCTGACTATGCACAGGGAGCTAAGATAAAAAGTAAAAAGTAAGACTAATGTGGTTGCATGTTAATATGCAGTCATAAATGCACACTAGAGATGTTAGAAGCCATCCTGAACAACTCTGATCACCCACTTTATAACATCTTTATGGAACAAAAAACCATCAGTACTGGAAGACTCCTCTCTCTTCGTTGTAAAACGGAGAGATTCAGAAAATCATTCGCACCCACAGCCATCAGGCTTTACAATTCTCATATAAATAGCAGATGAGCTGTCAGACAAATGAATTTTCCCTCTAGGATCAATAAAGTTATTCGTATTCGTATTCGTACTCTAGAACTCTTTATGTAGCCTTACTTGACTACATAGAATCGATTTTTGTAGTGTCTGAATAATCATTTTAGGGCTGGTAAAACACATGATAAAAAATGAATGAATGAATAACATACTTTTCAACAAATCTAGATCACTTTGTAAAACAATTTTAAATAGCCTTAGTTCCATGGAGATTTCCCCATGTAATCCATGAAAGTATGCATGCTAAAACTGGCCAATATCTCTGGAAATCTTATGTGTGGCACAGTTTATTAGACTTTTTCAAGGCAATGCATGATCTTGCCATGTATACACTGATGATATGAGTTGGTAACACAATATAGAGAAAAGCAAGATGGTTAAATCACCTGATATTCCCTAAATGAACTGAAACACTGGTTCATTTGTACAAACAATTTGCTGTCATCAGGCTGTTAGTTTGTTACCAGCTGCAACAGTGAAGCTGGTATTGTTTTCACCTTGTGAGTCTGTGTTTGTTTGTGTGTGTGGTGGGGATAATTATGTTTGCCACAAAGATTCAGTGGCTGTATGAGCATCTAATTCATATTCATATTCTGGGAGTAAAAAAAGACCCAGTGCTGAAAAAAAAGCCACCATCTCAGAGGCTTTGCGTCATTGATGAGCAGTTTTTCAAAGTAAAAGTCACCAAAGTCATTTTCAAGGGAAAATCTGTAAAAATGGCATCAGAACTTTGGAATGTTTCTTGACCACAACAAATGCCAGTCATGCTGGCAACAGGAATGCTGGTAACTCCAATCTAAACTAACAGTTAATGAAACTGCAAGGAGCAACTGAGGAAAAATGCCAGTGCTGATGGAGGTGAGTGAGAACAGAGAGAACAGACACCATGCTGCACCTTCTCTGGCTTTATAAGTGTACAGGTGAGCCTCCACAGCCAATCAGCACTAGGAATGAATCAGAGAGGAGAGAGCAGGTTTATAAGAATGACAGAAAAACCAATAACCACATGGAAAATGTGCCGATGCACTCAGGAGCATGTAACAGCCAAATAGTGAGAAATTCCACAAAAAGGCTGATTGATAATAAAATGGTAACCCCAACCCTACACAGGCTGCCAGTGATGAGGTGGATGTTGAGAGCACACATGGACAGCAAGTCCTTATTCTGCTCTGTAGCATTGTTGTGTTCAGATGAGTGGCACTTGAACGAGCTCTCCACCTGATTCAGGTTCTGATTAGAGTGATCTGCCAGGTGTCAGATGATCTCCAAATCAGAACCAGGTCTACCATCACCAGCTGCAGTCCAAGATGATGGAGTTAGAGTCTGTCAAACCATGGGATGAAAGTTTAGGGTCCACCACAACTGCAACCTGATCAGCCTACTGTGAGACAGGAAGGGCTGGTGCTAACGGGTTAGCAGTGAACTTTCAAAATAAGAGCTACTTGGTGGCTAGTATTAAATCTGGGTGACCCATCTGAGTAAAGTCTCTGTGTGGGGAAATAAATGTGCTAATAAATAGTTAATATTAGCTGAGCTTTTCATCATTCTGTGATGGAGGTCTGTGCTGTGATGGTATTAAAGTCTGGGTAAAACCAGTCACACTCAGGTACAAAGGTCACAACAGAAAAGGATATGAGTCCCTTCATATTACTTCATGTTCAGTGTGGTCCTTTGCTGGCCCTCTGAGGAAAAATGCTCTCACCCCTGGGTTTACCCTCTGAAGTCTTCATCAGGGATAACTCCAACTCTAACCCTATGCATTCAGAATATGTCATTTTTGTTTTCTTTAAATTGTTCTCCTAAGTCTTGGTAATCAGGGAATAAATAAAATAATAATTCTAACTGACACGAATCAAACACTATTTATATTTTTTCCAAAAATAAGTCTATTTTTCCTTTCTCCAAAACATAGAAGGTTAAATAGGTTCAGTGTCATCTGGGTCATCCAGGTAATGGTTGTTGTAAATGCTTGAGCTGAAGGCAACTGTCCATCCATCCATCCAGCTGAAGGCAAACTTTTTTGAGAGAGGAATAAAGGAGGCCATCTATGTCAGCCTTGACCATCATTGGCCAGAGTGGTGGCTACGATACCAACTACCAGTCACCTATAACATGGATCAACAACTCTCAGAACCTTGCCTTTAGTTTAGGGTTAGAGTTATCACAAATCATGACTTAGACCTCAGAGGGTTCAGGAAACAGGTGTGTTACTCATTTGCAGTTTCAAGGTACCAGGCTGGGCTTGGACCCTGCAGTGTGTGAAGAATTAGATAGATGTGCATGTTTATCAGGCACGGAGCTGAATAGATTTCATTGTTGCTGCTTTTTTTTCTAATCTGTCATCATTAGCAAAAGTCATTAAGAAAAATCATCTGTTTAAAATAAAGCTTCCTTTATTGATTTTGAACATTTTCCTTCCCTCTGTCTCTCCTCCTCTTTTTCTCCAATGTTTGAATTGTTAAATGTTTTTTAATGCAAGGCATTTGTTTGTTCTTTGTTGTTCTTTCTCTCCCACCTCTTTTCCTTTCCTCTTTGTATGTCTCATCATTTTCCCACTCCCGACTTTTGCTTTGTGATTGAAAATGTTCTTTGAATGTCAGTAGCCATTTCTTTCTCTCTAACTCTCATATTGTTTATGAAATATGAGCGCTGTTTTAATGTCGAGTTCTTTTCCTCTCCTCCTCAGGTATTTAAATGCTCTTTTAATGCTTATTACTCTTTCTCACTCTCTTATTCTTCTAAATGGCGTTTTAATGTACCTTTTTTCACTGCTCTCTTCCACCTCATCCTGCCGGCGTCTTCTTTGATCATCTGAACTTTTTCTTCATTTTTTCTTTTCCCTTCTTCTTCTCGTCTCATTTCTTCTTGTTGACTCATTTATCACTTTTCCTCTACAACTGCTTGAATTTTCTCTTTTCCTTCCTTACCTCACTTCTTTTTTTGTTACTCTCTTTTTTTACTATCCTTCCCACCTTTCAGTCACATTCTAGTCTCCTCTTTTCCTCCCCTTTCTCCTCGCCTCCTACAATGTTTTTTGTGCTCTCGTCCTTTTCATATATCCACTCACTGGTCTTCATATTTTTTCCTCATCCTCCTACCGCTCTCCATTTCTGAAAATGAAATATCTGCTGGTTCAGATCCCAGCAGTTCAATGCACCTGACACGGCGAGGTTCAGCTAATTATCGTTCCATTGTGGCGTCTCTCCGCCTCATCGCAACTAATGAGGGCAGAGAGACAAAGAAACCCCAAGGAGATGAACACTGGAGAATTCTGAACGGGGAATGTGTGTCTATGTTTTTATAAAGAAATGCCAGTTATTTGAATTTGACTGTGTGTGTATGCCTACCTACACAGATTCTATCCAGTGTCCATTCAGTGAAGTGCTGGGAGTGTTGAAATAATGACATGAGTCTGTGTGTGTGTCAGTGTGTGAGTGTGTGTGTGTCTTTCCGTTTATATAAGGGCAGATTTTTGGTTATTGTGTTTTCAGGATGTCCTGTTGTCTTTTTGCCTCAGCCACGATCCTCCGTGTCTCTTTTTCCATTTGATTTAGCTCCTGTGGACTCTGGTTCCAATAAATCAAATTCACCTGAAATGAGTGTGTGCTCATAATAGTCCACGGGGTAATCTGCCATTGCATGTGGCTGTTGAGTTTCCAGAAATTCAGGCCCAAACATGTAAACACACCTGTGTGCATGCAGGAAAATGCAGCATCCCCGGGTAGAGCTCTCAGGTTGGTGGCTAATGTGTGTTAGTTCAGACTCTAAAACAAATAGATTCATGTAAACATCACAGCTAAATTTGAATTGTCCACTTGTTCACTCAGCCACAGACAGTATAAAATATGGATGCAACCCTGTAACATCACCCAATGGGTTCGGACGCCACATTATGAAACCTCAACATTAGCATTTAGGCAACAACCATCTGGGTTTTTTGGACCCAGATGTGACTATATTTGGATGAGAGGGTGAAGTGCTAAGGTATTGGCTAACAGTAGCTAGATTGGTTAGCAAGCTGCATTTATAAACCGTATAAACATTATAAATTATAGTCACTATACACATAGGGCCTTGGGGGGGCAGGTGTGTAATCCAGAGGTTGGTGTGTGGGTCTGCTGAGGTGGCCCCACTCACCTCTTCACTCCCCTCAATTTTATCTGCACCTTAGACATTGAGGGTTTTGGGGGGAGATGTGGATGGGCACTGTTGAACAGCAGTTGGGTGCTCATGCTACACCTGCGTGGCTGTAGCTCAGGCGGTAGAGTAGAGCAGGTCATCTACTAATCAGAGCGTTGGTGGTTTGATCCGTGGCTGCTCCATTCTGCATGCCAAATATCTTTGTACAAGATACTAATCCCAAGCTACTCTCTGATCCATCCACTGGAGTGTGAATGTTAGATAGAAAGCATAGAAGAAAGTGCTTGTGTGAATGGGTAAGTGAGGCATGTTGTATAAAGCACTTTGAGTGCTCAGGTAGAGTAGAACAGCGCTATATAAGAATGAGTCCATTTACCATTTACCTCATACAGTCACATGCACCAATACATGAACCCAACATATCACCTCTAATACTGACAAGCGGGGGTCAACTGGTGGTTCGAGGGCTGGGCTGACTGCGTCCCGGGGTCACTGCTGGCTCTGGGAGGTATCCATTCGTCCGCACTTTGGAGAGCGAGTTGATGTGGATGGATGTAAGACTTTCTATATTTTTCTTTGTCTTTGTGTGTGTGTGTGTGTGTGTGTGTGTGTGTGTGTGTGGCGTGTGTGTGTGCACACATTCACCAGTGGGACAGTAATCCAGTGAAGCCACTTTTGTCAGCTACTCTGTGCCCTGCTTTTACCTTTTGGCCTGCCAGTTTTCCTGCTGTGACCGCACGTGCTTAGCTAAGGGATTGCGCTTCTTTGTGCCAGTGTGTGTGTGTGTGTCTGTGTGTGTGTGTGTGTGTGTGTGTGTGTGTGTGTACCCTGTGTTTGCCTATAAGTGTGCATACTCTCCACCCACGCCTCTCGGTAGTCGTGTTATTCCAGGAAATCCTCCCTCTGAGTCTGTCTAGTACTAGAAGCGAGGCTGTCATAAAAGGAGAGATACAGCTCTCAGGGCTCAATTAAGGACACAATCCCTTTGATAGAGATGATAGTGTTAGCAGGAAAAATAGTGTTAAGCTGTCACAAGGCTTAGTTTACAACCAGAGCTATTGATCCGCTCTAAAATTGTTTGGCATTTACAAGAAACTCAGTTGTCATAACAGAGGGCTTTGGCAAAATTGAAAGAATTGCTTGAAATTGTTGCTGTAATTGCATCTCCATGGGACCCATAAGACTCAGCAGAAATGGGTTCATTCATAACTTGTGAGAAAAAGAGTGAGAAAACTGGTCTGAAGGTCTTTGTTATCAACAGTGAAGGGAGGCAGAGGACTTATAGAGTTATTGTACACCAGCAGAGGGAGCCCTACATTCCCTCTGTCTGGACCCTGAGGGCATACTGATGTAACAGCAGGGTGGATGCTCACAGGTCTTCCCCTTGGTTCCGTCTTGCCTTACTATCTCGCACCCTTCTTTGCTCTCGGTCTGTATCCTCTCTAATGCAGACATGTCTTGTTTCTTTTCTCTGTTGCTTTGCACCTAGTTCTCCCTGCATTTTTTTTCTCTCATCCTTCTTGTGCCGAATCCTGCTGGGAAAAGGAGCAGACTATCACACCTTTCTATTTTTGTGTCTTTCCTCTGCCTCTAAATTTACCTCCTCAATCCTAGAAAATAAGGAATCCCGTGCTTCTTTCCTCTACAACTCTGGATGTTGATTTGATTTCATGTTCAAGCCTAAATCCCTGTCCAAGTGGACGCACAGATGAATTAATCAAGGGTTTATGTTATAGTCATGAGGTTTACTGTAATCTGCAATTGCTCATGGGAACACACTTGAAGCTTTTTTTTATTGAATTGACCTTAGGGTGCTGCAGGAGATTTCTGTATTGCTTCTTAAGGTTAACATGAGGGTGAGCAGTTAGTGCAGAGGCAAGCATATGTAAAGCGTGCCCTCTGCTTCGACACGCACACACGCGCACACACACACACTCACACATACACACATCCACATTATGATTCACACAAGATCCTGACTGTGGTATAATGCTGGGTCAAAGGTCTCATCTGGTTTAATTGCTTTAATCTATAATGGCTGCTTGTAGTTATCGGCAGAACCATACCTCACAAAGTGCATGCGTGTGTGCGAGTCCAAAAGATTGCTCTGCTCCCATGTAACAGCCATGACCTTGGACAGAAGAGGATATAGATCTCTTTTCTCATCAGAGAGCAGCAGAGAAAAGCAGCAAGTGCGAGCACCCTCGTGTTTTTCTTTTCTGACTCCACTCCGAGCTTGCTCTAATCCCCTTCTTTCATATCTACCCTTCTCTCTTTTCTATCAGCCTCCCTCGTGGCCTCCATTTTTTTCTCCCTGATTGTTTTTATCTTTTGTTTTCTTCTCCTCTTCCTTCTCTATTTCTCTGACCTCCAGTGTAATGGTAAGGTGGGAGCTCTTGTATGCTTTCTGTAATCAGGTGGAACTCCTACAACTGCTTAACAAAGGCTTACACACAAGCACAAATGGATGTGTGTGCACTTATGCACACACACACACACACACACACACACACACACACACTTATCCTATCTTAATGTATGGCTGGGGGGCAGTTTGGTGGTCTCGGTCCAGAGAATAGTGACACATATTCCGGGGGCTGGCTGATAGATGGGGTTATAAATACAACTCAGTGACAGAGAATGATTCTGCTGTGCACGCTTCACCTCATGGACTCATTGTGTGTGTGAGTGTGTTTAAGGGAGTGTGTGAGTAAGGGAGAGAGAGGCAGAGAGACTGAAATTAAAAAAAAAAGTGTGAGACAAAGCAAAATAAATAAGGAAAACAAGAAGAAAGACAGGGAATACAGTTTAAAAAAAAACCTGAAGAGCTCAACCATATGTCTGTGCTCTACTGAGCAGAGCATCCATAACAGCACCCACAAGAGCCTTTGTGTTGTATTATACTTAGTCATCTGTGGATAAGAGGGTTTGTATTACACCTAACCTAATAGTTTTTGTTATTTGTTTTTATTATTATTGTGGTGTTTTAAAGGTGGAGGGGTTAAAAATTCTTATTTTCCTTCCTGCTGAAAGTCAGATGAGAAGACTCAAATCAGTCTCATGTCTCTGTGCCAGACATGAAGCTCAAGCCAAAAGCCAGCCAGCTTAGCTTAACTCCACTCTGGTCTGACTTCCTAAATTCCCCAAATTAACACATTATGTCTGGTTTCTTTTATTCGTGTGTAAAGTCTAAAAATGGCTAAGTGTGGTTATGCTGTACAATAGTGTTGCACATTGTCTCAGTGTCTTAGTTAGGTCACTGCAGACAGGCAACAAGTAGTCCAGCAAGAAACCCAACATCATCTTTATTTACTGTGATTTATATGTATTGCACAAATATGAATGTGGCAGGTGTTCTTCAACCTGTTCCTTTAAAGTTTGAAAATAATAATATGAAATATTAATGTGCCATTCATGTCACAATTTAGTACAATTTCACTGACTTCAGCAAACTCTAACTCAATGACAGTTTCCCCAAAACAGACAGTTCTTTATCCTTGTCCAAAAACCAGAGATCTTCATTTAGCACTAGGCCTAATCCAAATCTTGGAAGCTGGTTGCTTGGATTTTTCAAGCAGCTCTAAAAAAAAGATAAGGATCTATATTATGAACTGTATGTGCATATTTCCAGTGTATCCATATGTTTATTTTTACTTTTGGAAATGATATGAGCCATTTTTGTATTTTATCTTCAGAAGCGTTCCGAGGCAGGAGCTTATTTTTATCTCAGTTCCCACCACGAGGATGAATATGTGTGAGTCTCAACCAGCTGAGGCTTGAACATGAACAGTTTTTAGGCTTGAATGATTCCCTTCGGATGTCGAGTTCATTAATGTCAAAGGAAGCCTTCCTCAGTTTGCAATGTGTGATGGCTGTAGTGAAGTTTGGGTTTGAGCACCCCCCCCACCCACCCACCCTGTTTTTTTCACCACCACCACATCTGCTGACCTCTCCCCCCTCTCTGATATGAGCAAACCCTTAACTGCCGGTCAAATTACTGATCACTGGGCCTTGACTACCGTCTACCCACCACCCTTAAGCATTCTCCTTCTTTTCCCTCTAACTGTCCCTCCTCACTCACACACACACACAACGCACCCCTGGTGTCCTTCGTCCGGATATTTTCGTTTTTATTTATTTATTTATTTTTGTCTAAATTTAATTAGGTTGTTTCCAAATCTCCTTACTCCCCTCTCTCTCTCTCTTATTCTCCCTTTTTCTCTTGCCGTTTGTTCTTTGGGCTTTACTTGTACAGTGGCAGTAAAAGGCTGCATTAACCGGCTTTACAAACAAACATTTTAGGATTTGGGTCAGCCATTGATTTAACATCTTTACTGACCAATTTTTCAGTCTCTCTCTCTCTTTCCCTCTCTCTCTTTTTTGTACTGAGGGCAGATGAGAGCAAAACACCTGGGATACTGCTAGAAAACATTCACACAGCTACCCCTGGATTTGAAATTGGTCAAATGGATTTTGCACGACTCTAGCTATGGTGTCTTTACCTGTTTTAAACTTCAAACGACCTTTGCTGAAGTATTCCTGAAAAGCATTTTAGCTTCAGTCGTTCACTGGTTAAGCTCCTTCTGCCTTTCTGTTTACAGCTTCATGGTCGTCACATGAAGGCGCCATAACAGACACACAATCTGCTAGGCATCTACTGTGTCTGTGGTACAGATAAACAGTGATATGTGTGTAGGTGTTAATATATGATTGGGTGCAACATCAGTGGAAACCTGCCTAAACACGCTTTTATTTGACATGTGATTTCCTCTGTCTCGACTGCTGAGGATCACTCCTGAGATTCCAGGCCAATTTGCCCTCCTGTGTCCAACCACTGTGTAACAGCTGTGTGAACGTGTGTGTGTGTGTGTGTGTGTGTGTGTGTGTGTGTGGGGGGGGGGCAAAATAAAGTCAACAAGAAGCAGAAAAGAAAAGAAAGAGAGAAATACGCATGAAAGTGCAGATGTTGTTTTTTATTAACAAAAAGCTTCATCTCTCACTGCTCATTCTTTTCGTTCGCGTCCAGCTGTCAGCTTTTTAAATCCATGCTAGGATGTGCCACAGTGTCAGTGTGTGTAAGAGACATTTGGAGGCATACAGCATGTATCTGTAATTTGTACTGCAGGTTATTTCAGAATTTTCAAGGTCTCTGGTTTGTGTTTGTTTGTGTGTGCACATCACTGTGGCTGTGTGTATGTGCACGTGTGTGTGTGTGTGTGTGTGTGTGTTTGCTGTTCCTTGCCCTTGATGAGTTGTTGGCATACTGGTGGAAGAAGCTTATTAAAGAAAACAAGTGTCTGGATCTGACTCAGTGTCACAGTTCAACCCCATAAGCATTCGACGAGCATGCACAGACAAAGCCGTGCCCGCACGCACGCCCTCACGCTCACACTCCAGAGCCTCTTCAAGCGACAAACTAGGGCAGTGCTCCTGTCATAGTCTGTCAGAATATCATTGTTTCTGTCCTGCTAGTGTTTCCAGTTTGTGAAATAGCAGAGTAGGCTAATCTGCCTTCTGCTACAATGTAAGTCCAAAAGTGCAAGCTGAACAAGCAGAAGTTTATCACATACTTGAATATTTTAATATTTTTTTAGGATTTTGCACGATATGCCTTTTAGATTGCGGGAGCCTTTTTTTCATTTAAATTCCTTAAAAAATTTTTTAAAACTACATCACAAAAGTAGCTACATTGAATTAGGTTTTCTAAAATAATCGTTGGCCTTATTCATGACCTCCTTATAGAATTTATCTTATGGCTGCTATCTCAACCTATTGTTATAAACATGAATATACATTTTTAAAATCCTTCTCCTCACATACAAAATCTTGAATAATCAGGCCCAGTCATATCTTAAACACCTCATAGAACCTTAATATCCTAACAGAGCACTTCTCTCTCAGACTGCTGGCTTACTTGTGGTTCCTAGGGTATTTAAAAGTAAAATAGGAG
>VUQS01029823.1:9901-22759 GCA_015108495.1 Heterochromis multidens | reverse complement strand
ATATAAAAATAAATGAATTCACCTCCTTTACATGCACTTATCTCATTTCAGCTCAGTGTGAGTGTCTTTACTGCACACTGCTGTTTTCTATGGTCATGCTAGTTTCTCCTTTCCCTGCTCTCACTGTGAGTGCATCCTCTCTCACACACACAAGCACTACATGTGAACTGGAGCTGACATAACACAATCAAGTTGACAACAAGATTGTGTTATGTTACTGTAAATGCAATACAAGTGTTAAACTAAATATAAGTACAGTTAGAGTGAGAGACACAAGCCAACAGAGTGTCATCTTTGTCAGAGCTAATCAGTAGTGCCAACTCCCGTGACCACCGTTTTCAGCTTAGTCAAATATTTTGCAAACATACAAAGAAAAACTGTTGACGGAGCAGGTGTGAAGTATTTCCAAACTACCTGCCCTTTGCCGTTAGCTTCTAATGTGTGGCATAGTAAACACAGAACAATATAAAAGTGAAATGAGCAGATCAACCCATTCTTGTTTGAGGTTTCAGGCTCAGAATTGTACAGATCAGTGAATCCCTAAATTACAGTGGTCCAAAGTAATTACCTGCCAAGAGCTATTGTAAATGTGTGTAGACAATAAGTCGATAAAACTAAGCACCAAGATGCAGGTCAAAGTTAAATTTGACAGTGTTTTCTATTGAATGTTTTCCTTCAAGATCAAACTCCAATGCCGCCAAACAGATACTGTCCATCTTGAAATCGACACTGTGTGAAAAACAAGTATAAAAAGTGAGGGATGCACTGATGGTGCATGGATAAAAGAGCTGAAAGATGATGAGAGGATTTAAAAGATGAATGGAGCAAAAGTACTAGCTCATAAAAACAAGTGAAGGTTGTTTCAAAGACGACAAATAAAATAAAGGAATCACACAGTTGGAAGCATATAAAAATAACCAGCCACAAGCAGACAGAGAAAAACAGAAAGACTGAGACGAACACACAAATTTCATAAAAACAGAAACACAAGCACAGGGAGTGCAGGGTGGGGTGTTTTTATAGAAGCCTATAAGAATTTTAAGGCGGTTTTTTACTAATGGTTCATTGAGAAGGCTCTGTTGTTTTAGCCCCATAAGTTTTTACTGTTTGGCTGCAATCTGACCTTGGCTGCTTCATGGTGAAGATTGTGATTGTCAGAAGCACGGCCAAACATCAACTAACTCCACTGGAAAAATACTATAAACAAGTTTCAAATATCATCTTTAGCCCCCTACTGCCAATGCCATAGACTTCTCAACTTACTCAAATCATATAGACATTAGTCCTGTGGTGCCTGCGTGACAGTGACGTCCAAATCTAAACAAAACAAAGCTTATGTGCCAATTATAAGAAATTCACTGTTTTCAGTCTAACTGAACTGAAGTGCAGAAACTCCAACCAGCAGTGATGTGTGACACCAGAGCAGCTTGAAAAGCTTGAACAATGAATTCACCTCAAAGGAAGACTTTTCCAAAACATGAAATCTTTGACCTCAGATGTCAGGCGTTTTTAACCAACTTTATATTCTCCTTTTTCAGACCAGCCAGAATGGGGGGAGGACAGCTGTGCCTGAATAACACAAAGAAACGGCTTTACTGAGAGTAGGTGACCTTTAGTTTAATGTTCCTTAAAGCTTTATTCAGAGATGCCAAGACATGGTACAGTGGTCAGGTACTCTTATCTGAGCACCTGACCAATTTCTAGCCGTTTTTGCAAACTTTGCTTAAAGTGTAGTGCCCATTCAGAAAGAGTGTAATCCAGGGTAATTTTTGTAGAAACAATTTACACAATAAGCAAAACAAATTGAGCAATAATAAAGTAACAGATTTAAAAAAGGGGACAGGTATATACACATCCCTGCCTCTGCTAAATTATTTTTTTTATCCGCAGTGGGCATAAAAATGTATCTTCCCCGCTGATTTTTAGCACTGGACAAACAACATTAAAATCAGAAACTGACTGTGACTTTCAGCGGCCACGATTCCATGACAGTATGACACTGCGTAGGGGGTGGATGATCCGGATCCTGCTCCATTCCAACTTTTCATTATGCCACCATCACATTCTCAGAATGAAAACTACCTCTAACTAAATAAAAGAGAAATGAAAATATTTCAGTGTCTGCATTTACAGGAACCTCACAAAAAAATCATAGAAATATTCCTACTCAGTGTTAACCACATGTCTGATCATCTACATCAGAATTCCCTAAAAAGGTGATTTCTGCAGCTTCATTCAACTTGTTGAACTTCAGTTATGCACCGGGGCTTCATCCTGCAGGTAGAAAGCCTTGCTATGAAGGATGTCCGAAGAAGTGTTATGCACACGGTTTATTGGTTTTGCAACTAATAGTGCAACTAATGGTGGAGCGATACAGAGAAGCAGCCACACGCCTATGTGAAGATTAATCCTAACCTAACGTCATTCACTGCATCATTCACAAGTTTGCTGCTGATCTCAGTAAACAGACAGGATGCCTCCGTCCTGGTCCAGAGATTTGTAGATGCGGGTAAAAGAGGGCGACGCACTGCAGGAAAGCAGAAAAAAATCCATCATCAAAGTAGACTGTTTTTTTAGGAAACTACTGTAGTTGAATATTTATTCATTCTTTCTTTAACCTGAGAGCCTTTCACGCTGTTGCATTTTGACATTTTTCCATATTAAATATTGGACTTAAATGGCACAGCTGGCCAAACAGCACTAAGTGGAGTGGGGGATTTCATTCTGGCATTTAAACAATTTCTACTGTTTTGTATGATTGCTAGTGTCTGAAGAGCAAACTGTGACTAGTAATACTAGGCATATTATTTAATAAAAAAAAAACCAACATTATATTATTATATTTTTAAGCTCTGAACTTGATTAGTTAAAGTTCATAAACGTTACACTGACAGCAGTAATAAATACTCCAAAAGGCTTCAGAGTACACAGGACCACTGTTGTTCCTGAATTTTTTTTGTGGGGCAGAAAAAACAAAGAAAAAACATTTATGCGACAAATTTTTCACAACGCGCACCCTGAGTATTAGGATGCTTTCACTGAATGTGTGTGTGTGGTTGTGTCTTTTCAAAATGTGGCTGTGCAGAAAAGACACATTGTGGGTTGCAGCCTTCTCGGGAACCATCTTCCAAACTACACGAGTCAGTGAGTAAAGTCATTGGTCACCAGAAACTAAAGACAAAAAAATAATAAGAGAATAAAAACCAATCTAGCTATCCTTGTGAGAACCAGTTTGAGTTTTAGACAAATAAAAGTAATAAAATTTTTTACATTTTTAGGCTGGTGCCAATTTTTTATTTTGTTTTTTCACACTTCAGAATCTTGTTCATATTGTGACTGCTATGTTGTGTTTACTGTGTGAATTTAGGGTTAAGAGGTGTGGGAATGCACTAATGTCAGTGTAAGTGTGTGTGTGTGTCCCTCCTCCACACACAGAGTGGAGCAGGCAGCAGTCACTGCAGGGGAAATGTTGAGAACAACTTTTAGCCAAAACATGAGAAATTCTCATCCAAGCAATGCCAAACTCGCCACTGGAATTAATCAAGTCCCCAGCAGTATACCCTCCGAATTTAAAGTGGATCATTGGATCAGTTGTTGAGATAGATGAAGTAGAGATGGATGGATGGACAGACATATATGGTTTGGCTCAAAGTACTAACCAACAATGCCCAAAAAACAATCCAGAAAAAGTAAAAAGATGCTTAAGGCCATCTGAAAATGGTGTCACCACATAGGTTCATGCATCAGAGAGATAGCAAGAGTCGTTTTTTAGTTTTGCACATTTAAGGCTTTAACCACCAAGATTAGCATTATTCTTGTTAAACTTGCAACATTGTAGCTTATACAGATATAAGCTACAATGTTTAAGTTGGCTTATTTTCCAATTGTTAAGAAAAACACCCCAAAGGGTTAGAGCTATAAAGATGTTTAAAAAAAACAAAAAAGAAAAACAACCATCTTTAGGTTTCAGGCTTTTTAAAAGCCAGTGTACTGTGCGCTGGAAACCAGTAAAGGCCTGCGGTACCTGGTAGAGGAAGCGCTGGCTGAACTGGTGCATGGCGCCCTGTAGCTGGCTGCGCTGGCTCTGCCACTGCTGGTAGTTTCGCACAGACTCGGCTGTGGGCCTCTGCCACGTGGTGGTTCTGGTGTTGTGGTCCACATAGTAGAACCTGCCCCGCTGGTCCACTCGTTTCTCCCAGCTGCAAAGGGGACATAGAGAGGGTGAGTCGGGGCATCGAGAAGGGCTGTGGCTTTCAACAAGATTTTTATTAAAGACATCAAGAGTGGGTGGTTGCATCAAAAAGCTGCTGACAGTAACAGTGCTTAAATAGAGAGACAAGGAAAGAGAAACAGACAAGAAAAGGAAGTAAAACAGTGAGGAGGCGGCAGACAGAGTGTAAGAGTCAGAAAAGGAAAAGATGGAAAAAAGGGGTATAAGTCATGTTTCTGATGGAAAACTGTTTAATGCTTCCATTTAAAAAGGATGTGTACATTATTCCAAATTATCCAACTTGCATTAGATTAGTCCTCCAGTAAATGCTAGTAAAATATCTCCTAAAAAATCAATTGTAAGGGACAGATACAGACTGAAGCTAGCTGAATTTTGTTTTACTATGTTATCGCTTTGGCTTACACAAATGAGGAAAAACAATGGCATACGTCAGGTTTCTGAGTGAGAGTAACTATGTGCTGCCGGTGAGTACTCAGTTGTTTATATACACTATACTGCCAAAAGTATTCTCTCTTCTGACTTCACACGCATATGAACTTGAGTGACATCCCGTTCTTAATCCATAGGGTTTAATATGATATCAGCCCACCCTTTGCAGCTATTCTTCCCCTGAGATAGGAGGTCTGGACATGGACTGAGATACTGACAGTCCACCAAAAGACTAACACAAAAAAATACACACAGAGGAAAACATATGAACAAAGCCCCCTCCCCAACATACACAAACCAGTTCCCCCGGCTCACCAGGACTGACTGCTGTTCTGCTGCTATTCTTGTATCTCTGACTTAACTTCAACAGAATGTGGTAAAGAGAAAACAGCATTGACTTCCACAGGCTCCTAAAAACATTCACTGGAGATACCAACTGGCTTAAAAAATCCAAACACACACAGACAGCCACAGATAGAAAATAAATACTTATGTAGAGCAGGACCACACCTCTACTGTGGTTAAAATGCTACATTTTTTTTTACCTTTCATATATTTGGAGGACTGCACCACTGTAATTTAACGACTGATTGGAATCAGTATAATACAAGCAGTGTATTTGGCTCACACAAAATCAGTACGACTGTGAAGCCACTGCCTTTTAGTTTTTCTAAAATCCAGGACCACTCAGTGCAAAACTGAATCTCTAAACAGACTCAGTTTTGTTGCACTGAAGCCATTAATGCAAACTCACATTTACTGTGCATTCAGGCTGCAGGAGGAGAACTGCGTGGAGGATTTAGTTCACTAACCGAAGCTAGGAGTTTGCATACTGTGTCAAGTTTTATTGGATCTATGCATATTTATATAATACAAAATGTACATCATTTTCATTTGCTTTAGTATTGCTGGGTATTTAAGCCTTTATTGACAAGTAGAACAAGTTTACAGTGAGATGGAAGAAAATAAAATATATTTAACCAAAGGAATTTTTTTGTTAGTAACTAAAAACATGGTAACAATCAAAGTAAGCTGTTACACTAATTACTATTACAGATAAACTAATATTTAGGAAATCAGGAAATTAATGACCCAATCAAACAAGCAGATTTTGGCTGATAATAATTCATTATTTGGGGTATTATTGTGCAGTAGGACATTCCCCCACTCTTAAATACACAGTGGCGCATTTATAACATTTAATAACATTTTCTTCCAACGACACTGAGCTCTCATTGTGCTGCTGATAGAGGATTTTATATGATATAGACGGGATGCAAACTGCTGTGATGCGGTTCATGAATGTAAACACAGACAAACCAGGAGGATTATATGAAAGCCATGGCAGAGAAATTTCTTTCTCAGGGACACTTCAGTAACACAGATGACTGCAAACACAGCAAGTTTTTTGGTTGAGGGAATCTGTCTGACCACTATGCCTCTGAGCTTTCTTTAAAATGCACGAGAAAATGCTGTTCCCTCTCTGATATTAGCACTAGCTTGTTATTTACTGGAGCCAAGGAAAATCCCAGAGCCCACAGAGGCCTGTCTGAGTCTCTTCTTAGTTCGGCTATCTGTCTGTGACTCTCTGTACCAGTTATGGTACCATGTCATTAACCATCTACTCCATGTATTTCTTGGAACTTGTAGAGTACAGTCTCATCACCATGTTCAGATCATTCAGTACAGTGTTGATCTTCTTTTGGACAGTTCAATCATTATTCATAACCATGTCAATCAATAGCAAACACTATGAGCTCCTACATCTTCTATCTCTACATGTGTTACCTAAATAAAACTCAGCAGGCTTGGATAGACCTAAATATTAGAGACTCAAGCAAAGATAGAAAGACATGCATGTCTGTAGCAGCCGAAAAGCAGCATGCTGATGAATGGCCAGTTGGAGAAAAGGTTAATAATTAAAAAAAAAAAAAAAGATTAGGTAAACAATATGATCAAAGATGATTCCACTTTGGGTCCCCTTGTAAATAGAAAGAGTTAGTTACATCTTCAAGCGGATGAAATTATTTCCTCTATAGGGTAGCTGGCCTCAGCTACCTTACCCTATCCTGCACTCCTTACACTACAGAGTTAGCGTAGAAAGTGCAGACAGCCAGAGGAGCCACTGCTCCTTCATATCAAAAGGATGTAGCTGAGGTGGTTCAGGCATCTGATTGAGATGCCACCTGGATGCCTCCTTTTGGAAATTTTTTGGGCACAACCAACTGGGAGGAGACCTTGAGGTAGACCCAGAATCCACTGGAGAGATTATATATCTTGTCTAGCCTGGGAAAGAAGTCTAGAATATGCTTTTTAGTGATTGTTTCTCCACAATCTGTTAATAGCTTTAGGTTTTGAAACACAGGAATTTATCCCTTTAAGTGTATCTTTAACCGACAAACAGCAGATAGAAAAAAAAATGCTAAAAAGTGTTCTTCAAACCCAATTTCAGGACAGAATCAGATTAAACTAAAACTTTTGAAAGCTTCAGGCTGGGCCTGGTCATGATAGCTCCAATCAGCTGAACTCTGGTTTGTTTAGCATCAAAGAAAAAATACTGTTGCTCGGTAACACAGCCACAGATCTGATTACTGCTTAAGGCTTTGTTAAGTTTTCAGACTGACTTTTTAAGTGGAAATCACTGCTACACTTTGGTTTGGCACACAGTATTTCTTCTTAACCCTAACCATTTTAGTCAAGATGTAATCATTTGATGTTTTGAAATGCTATACTAGATATAAACAAAAGCTTTTCAGTTTAGTCTGTTTGGTCTAAAGAACTTTTTTAAAAACCGCTAACAAGAACAGCTTAATCTAAATACAGCATCAGTTTTACTGTAAGAGGTCCTACTGCTGCATGGAAAAAAAGAATGTTACACGATTATGCAGCTTCAAAACTAGTGGTTGAGCTTGTGATGTGTTACTACTTACAAACCCTGAAGATGATATGATAAAGAACAGTGTGAGAACCTCTCCTCAGTCTGGCTTTGGATTGCTTTCATTCTTTAAAAAACACTGTTGCCCAACTACCCCAACCCCTCCCCCCTCATCCTCTAAACAGTTCCTGGTGTGTACATCTGGAGCGTTAGCCCGGTATTAGTTTGCTAATTGATCCTCTGAAGGGCCACGGCGGCCATCAGCCAGCACAGTGGTGGATGGAAGTACATGTGGCACGAAGAAAGGACTTTTGTTCTCTGGGCCCCCACGCTCTCGTTCCTTGTATGGAAAATCTGAGATGGGGGTGGGCAACCTTTTCCTAAAAACAGCCTCTCTTTCTCTCTGTCACCCAGTCAAACGCTCTGAAAATCAATCAATACTCACTCCAAGTAAAAATGTCATAAAAGGGCTGAACTTTGGCAGAAACACGGTACTCCAAGAGAGGGAGAAACGGTGTTCTCATTACGATGGCTCAGCACACAAACACTACAATCAAACTGCAGGATTAAGGCACAGTTACAGTGCAATGTGTGGTTATGCCAGAGAACATATAACATACTCTTAATAAAAAGATAAAACAAGCTTTGATCGGGCAGAAAACAAGACAATTAAATGCTTAGTTTTAAATTAAAAATTATAACTGAACATATAAAGTCACAGTCCAACCAGAAGTGAAATTTTTGTGGCAAGTTCACTTCAATGGAATTGCTGCAATCAGAGCTCACAAGGGTTAAGAAACCCCTCCCACTAACCCAGAGGTTGTTTTGGATAGTTTCAACAGAAAGCTGTCAACATTAGAAGGCTGTCAGCTGATGTACTTCACCAGGGCCTCCAAGACAACAAAAGTATCTCTCCTTTCCTTCGGTCCCACAACACCTTTGCTTGCTTTTCCATCGTTGACACTGCTGACTCACATGCTCCACTGTTGTTGTGTTAAATTTAGTCGTAATAAACTCCATTCTTTCTGGCCAGTTTTGCAGTAAGTTTAACTTTTTTCCTTGATAAAAAAAAAATTCATTTTTTTGTCATTTTGACTTCAGTGACAGAATCAAGAAAGATAGGAAACTCTGGGAGACCGAGGAGTAATGATATGCAACAAAGAACACTGATGTGGCATTAGGGTAGTATGAGCCTAAATCATTATGGCACAGGGTGCTTCAAATAAGTCCAGCTTAAACTTTGATACAGATGTCTAAAGAGTAGGGCACGAATTTTTGTCCTCAACTGTTTGGTACAGGGCACTAAGATCAAACAGTGCCTTTTATGTCTACCTATGCTGACGTACATTGCTCCTGGAAGAGAAAAAAGTGGAGCATGATTTCAACCTGGAACAGAACTCCACTTGTTGATCTTCACTGGGTTTTTTTGTGCTTCGTGCTCTTTTTTTTTGTCTTCGTGCTGAACTCCGCTATTGTTCCTTTTCCCGATCAAGCCAACTTTTTACACAATCAACTCTCAACCTACGCAAAGCGTCATTACCGCTGGCAAGGACTACACACAAGTGCATCTGTATCTTCTGTAATTAGCATAATCCTCCACTCTATGTAGCCAAATGGACACAAATGTAGGGCAGTTACTACTGGCATCAATGGTTAATTTGGGACCTATCCTGTTTTTCCTTATTTATGTTACAATGTCATAAATAAAATGACACTAAATGTTGCTTCTTAAGATGGCCACAGATATCAGAACAAATGGTTCATTTCAGACAGATGAATACTGAATGCCCTTGTCTTAAATGTTTTAGGTTTTGCTCAAGTTTATGCTGGTTAGGACATTTCACTGTTAAAAATACCTGCAACTACCTACAACAGTTCACCTCATGTTTAAAGATCAGTAGTGACCAGCTGATTTCATAAAGAGGAATGTTAACATATCCATTAGTCTAACTTTGTGTAACCCTAAACAACCAGTGCACTGATGGAGAAAACACATTTAAAAGTGTAACGGGCGTACCCTGGTGGCAGTGGTCTCTCCCACGTTGTGGTTTTGGTGTTGTGGTCAACGTAGTACACTCTGCCATGAGGCAACACCCTCTGCTCCCAGCTGCACAAAGAGTCAAGCATACACAAATATTCATTTACTATTACACTGAATACATTCCAGCAACAAGATAACCGTTTTCTTAGACTGCCAAATACAACTTAGCTTGTTTTTTGTAATTAGAAAGGGAGTGTCCCACAATAAGTGTTCCTTGAGGCAATAAACCTTGAGGAAACAAGATGTTTCTAAATGTATCTTGCTCACCTGTAGCCATTCAAACACTTAAGTTGCTTAGGGGCAATGATTCATAATTATCTTTAGAACAAGTTAGTCTCAAGTATATTTTGCTTTCACAGGGTTTATTTCATAAATATTAATACACAAATAAAACTTTGAAGACCTGAAGGGAGTCAGAGAAATAAAGACAGAAACTAACTGCACAGGTTTTTTTTTGTCCACACCAAAAATGTATTACGATGACCCTGATGACATACATGAGCAAATAAAGTGGTTCTATGTACAACAAGTGTTACTGGAGCTTTAACTTCTTTATACAAATCATTCACATCTACCACTGTAAACACATGACTCAATGTCATACTGGAAACACAATTTTAGCAGTAACAGTAAAAATTAATTATTTTTAGACTTACTGGTTTCTGTCACCTCATTCTGAGCTTATTCATTAGATAACTAATGATAATTTCCCACTTTTTGACTGAAGCTGCATATATACGTAGTTTCTTATTAGACAATTGGATTCTGACTTTCAGAGGTAAATATGATCCTGGCAATAAAACTGAGAACATCAAAAAGAAATGAAGAAGCAGTAGGTGAAGTAATCTACAAGAAGCAATATAGTGAGTAGACTTCATTTTATTACAGGATGAGGAATGAAAAGGAAATTAAATGTTTTAGTACGGGGAGGATTCGCAACTTTCTCACAATTTAATGCCTATGACGCATTCACAGTTTACAATGAAAAATCCATGCCTACTCCTGCCTCCATACTTGTCAAGATTCCAAAGTTGCAGCATGTACAGTGAAACAGATAATTAATCACAGTTTATTTTTAATATTTAATGGGCCATAGTGTCACAATCACACAAGAGGATTAGGGTCACTGAAAAAAATATTTTGGGGTATTTTTGGATAGCTTTTTTTTTCAGAATTCTGAGGAAAAAAAGTCAGAATTCAGATTTTTTCTTTCAGAATTCTGAATGAATTCTGAAATCTGTGAAAAAGTCAAAATCCTGACTTTCTTCTCAGAATTCTGGAAAAAAAAAAAGTTATGACTGAGTTTTTTTCAGTGGCCCTAATCCTCTTCCATACAGACATGAAAAAGGATGCAAATATTTGCCATGCATCATGTTGAGCCTGAATTGTTAAATTAAGCTGTTCAGGGTTCTGCCAGCATACTAGAAAGGCGGCCCACAGGCCAAAGTTAACCCCCGGCTGATCCTCTGCACCTGAGATTTTTTTCTTTTCAAGACAAAAGATACAATAGTTAAACATCGCTAATTAGCCTACTGTTCTCAGTTACCATTTTAACACATATGGTAACTGGGAATCAAGATAAATTAAATTATTAATGTATGTAAATATGAGTCAGTGCTCTCCAGGAGATGACCCATATACCAAGAGGCTATTGCAGAGGCCTGGGTTCAAAACCGGCCTGAGGCCATTTATTGCATGTCTTCCACATCCTCACTCCCCCAGCTCTCCTGTCTTCTCTCTACTGTCCTGTCACAACAAAGGCTAAAAAGCCCAAAAATTATACTAATCATCTTTCTTGTGTCCTCTTTCTCATCTAGGAACTGTAATTTGTCTTAAGATAATTCTCATAGTAGCTGTTACTTTGCTCTGCATGTTACACACATGAAAGCACACTGGAGGCCAGAGAGTATTTTTGGTGTTCTCCCTTTCCAACACAGCCAAACGCAAGCACACAGTCACTTTTTAAAAGAAGAGCCTGCTTTTCTGAGGGTGAAAACAGCTACAGAATTGGGAAAAGAACAGGTGAAGGAGGAGTCTGTGTGTTCTGTGTGAGCAATGACAGACAAATTTAAGGCTGTCACTTTCATTCGTTAATTTTTTTCATATAATTTTAAAACTTTTATGACATTCATTTATTATTTAGCTCTTTATTCCTCTGCTAATCAATCTCTTTGAAGTAAGCCTTGCACTCATTTGCTGTAATAGCATCCTGCTGTAAATTTCGGTAATGTGTGTATATGTTTAAAGATTTGCTTAGACATTAAATATTTCTCTCAGTGTTTTTGTGACAGTCTTTCTTATAATCTATACTGCTCAAACTACAGGTTGACGATGAGATCCTGTGATGCATTAGCTCTTACCCTGCTGGGAGTGAGTCTGTGGTGGACTCTGTGGTGCTGTTGCTGGCCTGCTCTGTGCTGGAGGTGGAGTTGGGGCTGGGCTCCACTGAGGCAGCTGGACCCAGGGCATCCTGCTGACCAGGAGAGGGACTACTGCCACTGCTGCTGGCTGCTGGAGACCGGCCCGAAGGAGAAGGTGGAGGAGGCGTTTGTCGGGACACACCCCCACGACTGTTCTCCAGTCCATTAGACGTCAACTCAACCTTATCTGAGAGAAGACATAGAGAGCAAGAAGGATGACAAGAGCTGGTAAGATGACCTGACGCATTATTACAGTCAAGTAAGAAATTATAATTTAAGAATGAGTTGATTGCTGGTTGCATGAGAGCTGGTTTGGGACCAAAAAAGACAAACAAACATTTTATGTTGATTGGTTGGCTGATGCGTGCAAATACCCTGAGCAGAGTGTCCCCAGTTCCAAGTAGCTGGAGCATCTGCTGCATATTACTCCTCTACAATCAAGATGCAATTGAAGTGCAGACTTTAAGCTTTCAAGTGGTTCAACAAAAAATATTGCATTAACTGTTGAGGAATTACAGGCTGGGTTATACCCAGTCCCCTGCAAATGCAATTGGACAACCGATTTAAAGGTGTTTTTAGCCTATACCTTCACCATTTCTTCATCAGTTAAGCAGATTAAAGTCTGCATGAGAGAGAGCAGCGTGAACCACATGCATGAACTAGCCAGGGGTGGACTCAAACCCAGGCCCCTGCAGTAGCCTTTCAGCACATGGGTTGCCTGCTCATCCCAGTATGCTGATTAATTAAATATTTTTGTTCAACCTCTGTAAAGTTGAGCATCTTTCAAAACTGTGTTACAATCCAAACACATCCAGAATTTTCATATGACATAATTACGATTCTGTGTGAATGCAAAGAGTGG
>VUQS01029821.1:7782-23242 GCA_015108495.1 Heterochromis multidens | reverse complement strand
ATACATCTCTTTGTGAATAATGAGCCCAGATTTTTTGTGAAGCCTTTCAAGTTGCTGGCCTTTGGCTTTCAAAAGCCGAAGTTCAGGTGTGAACCAGGGGGCAGAAAGAGAGAAGAGCACCGGTCTGGTTTTTAACGGAGCGAGTGTGTTAAGGATACCATAAAGTCCAGAGTTATAGTGTGAGACCAATTCTTCTGGGGTAGATAAGTTGTGAGAGTACATGAGGGAATCAATATTAAAGGACAGAGATTCCCGGTTAATGTTCTTAATATTACGAAAAGAAATGAGATGAGGAAGCTTAATAATGGTAAGAGTGAGTGTAATATTGAATGTGAGGAGGAAATGATCAGTTATGGGGAGTTCATCTGCTGTACAATCGAGAAGAGTAACACCAGAGCAGCAGATCAGGTCCAAAATATGTCTTTGGAATGAGTAGGAACATCAGAATACTGCTGAAATCCAAAACTCTCAAGACAGGATGTAAAGTCACCAGTGAGAGGGATGTTGATATTGTCCATGTGAGTGTTGAAGTCCCTCAGTAATATTATATTTGGTGAGATGGTGGATAAGTGTGTGAGAAAAGCAGCAAAGTCATTCAAAAAAAATCGGTGTTTCATTTTAGGGGGGCGGTGTTTTTCATACTCTGTTACACTTCACTACAAAGAACTTGTTTGTGTATTATGACTTTGGTCGTCTTTGCAACCAGAGGGGTATGCTATGAACAAAGTTCAACACAGCCAGACTTTTGTTGCATTAGTTGGCTCAACAAAACCTAAAACCCCAGCTGGAGATAAGGGTATCACGATGTTGGTTAACAACTTTTTCTGTTAAGCCAGGCTTTCTGCTTCAGGCTCTGGGCGCGCTCACATAAAAAAGGGTGTTTCATGGGTCATATGACTCTTCTTCCACACAAAATGATCCTTATGGGTGTTGCCTGCTCCAATCACATAACGATGATGATGTCTGCTTGAAGTCCACTGCCTGGATGCATGCGTAGTTTGTGCATTGTAATGTAAATTCTACATGGATGCGTCCGTGCTGTCACGAAAGCAGGCAGGCATGCGGACATCCGCCAACCTTCTGATGATAAAATTTACATTACTTGGACCCTAGTGGACGCAGAAAGTGTAATTCTGGCTTAGAGAGTCTGCTTGGGTCCCAGTGACGTAAATTTTGTCATCAGAAGGTTAGCGCAACCGGTGGTCTGTGCAGATGTCTGCGTGCCTGCCTGCTTTTTGTGGCTGCACGGACTTGTCTGCAGAGAATTTAGATTACAATGCACCAACTATGCATGTTCCCCAGGCGACAGACTTCAAGCGGATGTCCAAGAAGTATAATAGGAATTACTACTCGGCCGTCGAGTCTCCAGCTGTCCGTGTCCACAATGTTTAAAGTAGGTGACGGCTGCACATTAGAGCTCTGAAACTTTAAACTGGATACATTTAAACGTTAAAGGTTGCTGTTCCACAATCTTATAAAGGAGACGTGGAAATCACTTTAGTTTGTCAGCAGATCAAAGTGTATTTTATTGATTGCACAGGTATTCTTGATGTGTATTCTAGTAGCTGCAAATCCAGCAGTCTAAAAGCGACTTAGCAGCAGATTAGAATCAAATATACGTTTTCTGCATCACCAAATGAATACGTGCACATTCTCGTGACGATGCAACATACAGTTTATGCTTCATTCAGTGGTTTCAGTAAGGTACGGCTTAACAACTTATAACATCCATCCATTCTCTTCCGCTTATCCAATTCAGGGTTGCAGGGGGGCTGGAGCCTATCCCAGCTGCCATAGGGCGAGAGGCAGGGTACACCCTGGACAGGTTGCCAGTCTGTCACAGGGCTAACACAGAGAGACAACAACATCATATAAAATGTATTCCCGCAGCAGAAAATCTGTATTGTACTTAAATCTTACTGTAAATAAAGAAAATGTGGCGCTTCCAGCTGATTTTAAACCAAAACTCTGAACATAACCTGCTCCTAACCAAGTTATGTGTTCAACATGAGTTACCACAGTGATTCAGCCAGGTAAAGAGAGAGCCATTTTCATGACACAGAAAACTGAGTTTAAGGCAACTTAGCTCGCTTAAGCCATTGTTCTCGCTTTGTAGTACACTCCTCAAGGCTATGCTAAAGATCTGAAAATGGCACAGACACAAGCAAGCCCACAGACCAGTTGTTCCACATATTTTTCAAACCACCCTCTGGTGACTGTACGCAGCTACAAGATATAGACATTGAAGTGGTGGTGGTACAATTTGAAGGTTTGTCATCTATGAGACTGGATGTTTGTGTTTTATACTTTTTTTTTTTTTTCGACACTTGCTGATTTGTTACATGTTTCACTCACTTTTTACTTTAGGTTTTAGTTATGTTTAGGAACAGAAACTGTCGTTTGGATTAAAATACGCTACTTCACAACCATTACTCTGCATGCTGAAAAATGACAAGTGGGGAGTTAAACCGTCTCTGACTTGTCTCATTGTTACCATGCATATTGTAGATGAGGTCTTGTAACTCAAATAGCACTTGAAATGCAAATCTGAGGACTTGAGACAGCTTGGGCTCATCTCACAAGACTTGACTGGGAATACTCCTTAAAAGTGTGGGATCACTTTGAAAAGTCCTTGTTAATATAGGGTGAGATTGAAGGGACAGTCACTATTAATCAGTATGTCTTTCTGTATCATTATGGTACATTATTTCTTTAAGGTAACCTTTAAAGCATTTCTCATTGAACATTTCCTTTAAATGACAGGAGCATGCCCTTTGTAATGGCAAACATTTTTTTCATCAACTAAAATAAATACAAATATGGTATACCAGCCAAAAATGGACTTGATGTCGGTTAAAGTAGCCCCAGGGAGTGCAATACATAGGTGAAATTGAGCCGTATAAGTGTCTATAGAAAGTGTACTAGGTGATGAGATTATTTCCACACTCTGGAATAAATTCTCAATCCCCATGATGGGATGGGGCAACAGAGAAATTGTTTAAATGACAGGGTTCCATTTTCACAGCTAAATCTAAATGCGTCTTTGTATATTATAAAACATCTGGCTGTGCACTGGCTAATCCCTAATTCTTTGTGTCCTCTAGGGGTGCATTCTCCGTGGTGAGGCGGTGCATGAAGATTTCCACAGGTCAGGAGTATGCTGCAAAAATAATCAATACCAAGAAGTTGTCTGCTAGGGGTGAGTACATGACTGATTAAAAACATGCTCTGTAATGTGGCTTTAGACCTCTAAAACACTGGTGTGTTAGAGGCTGTTTTATGCAGCTGTGGAAGCAGATCACTCTGAGCAGTATCTTTGCTTAGAATAGTTTCTTTTTTAGCCTTGTCACCCCTCAAACCAACTTCCTCTTTCTTTTTGACTGTATATGGTTTCTCACGCCTCTGCCACTTTTGTCCTCGTCATGTCAGTAGTAGCCAGATTGTGGTCAGGTTTCACATTGTAATCTGCTGTGCTAACTCCAACCAGCTTCAAATTCACTTTTATTTTCCATTTTTGTCAGTGCTCTCATCAGTGGCACCAACGGGAACAGCTCCTTTTTTGTGACTCATTCTCCCATATCAGCGTATGATTTCTGATGAGCTGTACATGACTCACAGAGTAGAGTTCTTCAGACAGTGAATGTTTCTTTTTTAATTTTCCTCTTCTCACTTTTTTTTTTAATTCCCTCGATCAATATTTGTGTAACATGGGCAGAGGCTTCCGCTGCCAGGATGTTGCACTGCTGATTGATCCCTGTCAAGGCCCTAATAGGCAGAAGTGACAGCACACAGACACACAAACTAAAGGAGACAGGCTTGAATAGACAGGCACATAGTGATGGTGGGTGACTGCAGTGTAGTGTCTCATGAGGGAAGCAGGGGATTTCCTTGCAGCATTAGCAGCTGTGTGAAGAAAAGCAAAAAGGTTTACACATGTGGTTTTAAAAAGGGAGACTACCAACAGTGAAATGAAAACTAAAAGAAAAATATGCATTTAGCTGTCCTTGAAAGATTAGGAACACACTATCACCCCGTAGCCTTGTGGAATTAAAAGAAAAAAACAAAAAAAAAAAGCTGTGGTTGTAATTAATGCTGCTATATCTCCAGAAGTGAGAGGAGATCATGACCAGTGAAAGGAGAGCAAACATAAAGGATTGTTTATAACGGGCGAGTCCATGGTTGATTCCATGCTTGTCTTGCTTTGGCTGAATGCTTCATAGACCCAAATTCTCTCTCACCTGAAGGTGAAAAAGAGTCATTTGGATAGTAGAGTGTGTGTGACTATAAATCTCTGGTGTTTGTAAAGGCTGAAAGACAATCTTATGTGAAAAAAAATCATATATATAATTTTTTTTTTTTTTTAAGCTTAAAAATTGAATTGTTCATCAGTTCAGGGCTAGATTTGAAGTATAATTCCTGTTCTCTGTTGTTACTTGGATCACATTTTTATTGTTTTGACCATCATTCTGATAAAATTAACATTGCACTCTAAGTTTTGGAATAGGACAGGAACACAGTGGTGATCATGCATGTAGTATGTTCTCTTTCACTTTTACATTCAAATAAAGGACTTCAGATATTCTGGCTATTACCCGTTGGTTTGGTAACGGCCTGTCTGGTTGTCTTCTTGTGGTTTAGGCCCTGTTGGACTTGCCATTACTGTGAGTCAGGGCTGTCGTCCCATTTCGAGAAATGGTTTGGCATTTTCAGTGTTTAAATATGACAGTTCTATGGGGCTTATTTGCTGGACATTTCTTGGTTGAAAATGGTGACTTCTTCAAGCCTTGTCATTATTGTGAGGTTGCCCAGCAACCAGCAGACTAGAAAGTGACTGCTTGTGGTGCGTACACAACCCAAGTAAAACCATCACTTTTACATATTTGGTTATTGCACAGAGAAAAGCAAAGAAATAGAACCTGTTCTGGGGTGACCCATTCATTTTTTTTTTCTAAATAAGCTTAATTTGAATTGACAGATCTTAAGGTTCACAACCTTTTTGAGTCAATTAGTGAAGGTTTTGGAGCATCTGTCCTTCTACATCCATTTCAGGGTTCTGCTACCACAGTTTCCTCCAGCTCCTCTGGGGGATCCCCAGCTCCTCCAGTAGGTTTGCGTTGTTGCTCCAAGATAGTCATTTAACCACAATGAAATTATGATAAATAATGTTAACTGGTTGATTTGCAAACTAGTTGCAACTTTACAATAACCTTCCAGATCATGTTTATAGATTGTGTTTATAATACTTGCATGTATAACTGGCAGAAGAATAATTCAAAACTGTTATGTGAGTCATTGTGTTCTGTTTCTCTTGCTGGCTAGTTTTGTTTTCACTTGTTTACTTTTGTTTTCACTAGCTGTTTGGTTAGGTGTTGGAAACAATACAAACATTCCAATTGTAAATCATTGATCATTATATGAGCATTATAGTTTTTGAAGTATTTATACTGTATTTCCAGCAATTCTTTTGCTTTTGTGGGTATTGCTGTAGTGGCAGAGATGCAAATTACCAGTTCTGGTTACCTCTTTCAGAATAAATAAATCACAGAGAAAACAGGTATTGCAGATATTTATAAGTTGGCAAGTTTAAATGGGCACCTTTGTGCACAACGATCCCGACTGGCATTGTGATTCTATCCCAAAAGATCGTCATATGATCTTTTGGCCAGATCACTCACCTGTTGTGGCCACTATCTTTGCTTAGATAAGCACACTGCTCACCACTGCTTACACTTAAACACCACATTCTGGTTAACACTTTTTAATTCTGAAAAAAATAATCCTGACAATCAGATGAGTTACATACTGATAAACCACAACATTTATAACAAAATCTCTTCATTCATACATGCATATTGCACCTATTCAAATTGTGAAAATCTCTGTAATCTGGCTCACAGGGGTTTTAGATGTCAGCAGGAGAGATAGAGGAAAGACAGTACTGAAAGCACCTCCTGCCTTCAGGCAAACACACATGCAGAATCAGTGGTGTGCTGTTAGACCACCTGATAGGTACTTAAACGGGCAGGCTGAACTGAAGGTCACATTCAGTGAGGGGGACGCCCAGAGTCAGTGCCAAAGCTGCCACCACTGCTTTGTGATGAGAAATCCTAAACGGGAAGCTCCATCTCATCTGAGAGTGCTTATGTGGCTGTAAACATTGGCTTCATATCGGCAGTAGTTCTTTCTAGCGAAGGACCCTTCCAAGGAATATTGACATGGCTGCAAAGTCAGTGTCAGGAAGGCTTTCTGATAGATCTTGGTGCATTCGGAAAATACGTACATACATAAATTTCTAATCACATCTATGATGGGAATCTGTTCTGCATGTTAATCTACTTTTACAGTGTGAATACATTTACATTATAATGAACAATAATTATTAAATATTATTAAAATAATAGGCAGGGTGCTGGGAACAGACTGGCAGTATGCCCTTCTGTCTGCCCTGAACTGCCAGCACCTGAGCCAATCCTCCTTGTGTCTGTTCAGAGTGTATCTATATTATCCTAACCCCCTTTTCAAAATAAAACCACAATATTGGAATAATCCAGAACATAACTGTAACATTATCCAGATGTAGTGAACTGGAAGCCTGTCTTCACTGACAGCACAGGCTTGTATGAAGGCAAAACTAGGGCAGTGGTTAAACACAGACCTAGTGATGCTTGGACTCGGCGGAGTGGAAATGATCACTTGACAAACCCACCAGGCTGTGGAAAAGCTAGCTCTGGTTCAGGAGCCAGCCATTTGTTGTTGCTTCTGGAAAATACCCGAGGCTCCAGCTGCTCAATGTGAACTCTTCATTCCCATGGAAACAAAAAGAGATGGAAAGCTAAATATAGTCTGTGGGGTAATATAGGTGTTGAAGTATGTTATAGTCTTTGTGCTGTTCATTGTGGAAGATTAGTGTTCAGACAGTGCTCAGACACATTTAGCTAAACAATGAACAGTATAGTTATATTGAATGTTTTTGGTTGAGCTTCATCAAACAGCAAGTACTCCTAACACAGTGAAACACACAAGTAGTGACCTGACTCCTCAACCCTGTGTTTTATATAGGGACTGGGTCAGCAGCAGTACCTAATTCCATGCTGCCACACCCCCACTGAATACACACATACATATACACACATATTTAGAGAGTGTCTAAGTAAGTAAGTGCTCTATCAGAGGTGTGTGTGCTGTGCCAGCAGTTGGCTTAGTATCTAATGTCATGGGCTCAACACACCATTTACACAGCACTCTTGCTAAGGCCAGACAAGAAAGAGATGGATAAAGAGAGATATATATATTGTGTGTGTGTGTGTGTGTGTGTGTGTGTGCATATTTGTGTGTTACAAAAGGAACAAGATGTAACACAAAGCAGAGCCATGTGCAGTGTGTACAGTCTAAATGGTGTGGTCTCCAGTGTGTCCTGTCATTGTATCCTCGGCTCATCCTTCAGGTCTTGACTGACCCATATGGTCTATGACTTGAATGACCAGCGAGCTATCCATGTGACACAAGCACAAGTGATGACTCAGTAGCCCCTAAGAGAATTTCCTTGTGTCTTTGTCACCACTTAAACAGCCAGCTTCTCATGCCTAGTGTGCCCACTGACTGCAGTTGCTTCTGCCAAAGACTGCAAACTGCACTTCATATTTAACACTATTTTAACATCATTCGTTCAATATGACAACAGTCAGAATGTAGATTGCCCAGTTGAAAATACATCAAAAGCAGATCCACACAAACAGTCGGATTCAAAAGGTCAGTGCTTTGTGGGCTATTGGTAAACAAGTCCAAAATATCACAGAATATTGTCATGTTATGACAGCAAGAGACTAGGTACAAGAAGTTATCTGTTTTTGGTCACTGCAATAATCCATACAAATTTTTTATTGTTTCTTGGTTCTATAAAATATTAGAAGGTGGTGACAAATTCAGATGACAAAATGTTGAAGTTTAGGAAAAACAAACAAACTTGAATTTAAACGGCCTTAAAACTTTACTGGTAACTAACATTTGATGAGGTTCACCTTAGACACCACTGTTTATTAGATATTAAGTTATCAATGTTATTCTGCTGTTATCAGGATAAAATGAACAGTGCATGAAAGCACCCCATGTTATCTGGATTATAGATATATTAAAAATTTTGCTTACAAGAGATTAGTTAGCATATACTCACATCAGAGGATGAGCCATTGGGATGTGCAACCATTTTCTCTCATCTTCAGTTGCGCACTCAGTGGCTGTGTTCCCAACAGAACACTCACTATGTACAGTTTTATATCCAAATTTGAGCTGGCACACTGGACTTCTTTGAGAAGTCAGAAATTAATCAAGCATAACACCCAACCAGTAAAATAAATTTTTCTGTTTAGGAATGCAAGTAAGCAACTGTAATTTGGCATCTTAATCCAAAAATAATCATTTGCTTCACAATTTTTTCTGCTTTTTTTGTAAATCAGTAAATTTGAAAATTCCTGGTTAACAACAACAATTATATTTTAGCATTAAAAATATCATTTCAATTACAGAGCTTGCACATACTGGTGGATTAACCATTACAGAAACATTAAAATGATTTTGGTAATTACCATTACTATTAATTTAAGACAGCTGTTGCATAAACCCTACATTAGGTGGTGGTCTAATACATTTGTTAAGCACTGTAGCAACAGCTTATTTAAACCATATATTAACATTTATAGGCTATTTTAAAGAGTCTGTAATTGGTAAATGTATGCATTTCAGTCAAAGTGTGGCAAACTATTCTGTTTATATAGGAAAATAAAGTATTTTTTATTTGAAATAACACAATACACTGAAAGCCCAGCTGTCCTAATTTTCAACCAGCACTCGAACAGAGCATACATTTGTAGATCTGTGTGGGGCTGTCAACAGTTTCAAAATCCCACGTGATAAATATATTTAACAACCTGTGAGTTATCGAAGAGAATGTCACAAATATTTTTAGACTTTGCATGCACACAAAGCTTTTTGAAAGCAAAAATGATCAGATTTATGAAGTTGTACCTAAACATTTGCATGAAAATTGTCACTGTTTATTCAGATTTTGATGTATTCATTTGCAAAATAGGTTTATGCATCTTCAAATTGCTTTGTATTGCTTTGCTTTCTGTGTGAACTGAAACAGGGGTTTGTGAGCACTTAAAATTACACACAAGACATACACACACATTGTATTGTGGCATTTTTTAGATTAATACACTGATCTTGGTGAGGATACCAGTGGCATCCTTTTTTTTTCTTACTGTGTCGGAATACATGGAGTCAAATCAGTCAGAACTTAAGTCACATTTAGCAGAAAGACATTAAAGACTTGATACTTCCACCAAAAAAAACCCATCAAATGTGAAATGTGTGTAGAAAGCTGTGATGAGTGATTCCATCCATACTAAATATTCAGGCACTAAAACCCTCTTGTTTGGCAGTATGTCACAAGGGAAAGCAGTTTTGTTTCATCACATTTTTTTTTCTTTTTTTTCCCTTCTCACAAGGGCTCAGTAAATCTTATTTTTTTTTATTTGAGCATAATCACGTATTTTCACAAGAGCATCAAACCTCAGTGTGTTTAACCTGGGATGAACGATTCAGCTGAGTCAAAAGGCTCTGGGAGTCTTACGCCATCCACTTTGAACATGATTTTGAGCCCACATTCAATCTATCCAATGAGGGAACCACAGTTGAGTTGGTATGCAACAGTGAAGATTAACAGTACCCTAATGACACAAGTGTCTATGTATATGTTTGAATATTGGTGATTTCACCCCAGACTTCCTCTTCTTGTAAGTGAAGCACAGCTGTGTGCAGCAGGCTAAAAATATCTCATTAGACCTACGCAAGGGGGCATGAAAAACAGAAATTAGGCTGCCATGCAATAGAGCAACTGTCAGCAGCAGTGAGGACTCCCCAGTCCGTAGCAAAAGGCTGCCTAATTTCTCAATCAGTCACATAGCTTGATGGGAAAATTAGGCAGCCTTTTGTTTCTTTTCTTTAAAAAAAATTTAATTAATGATATTTCTGTTTTAGCTCCAACTAACTGTATTCAAACTGGAGATAAAAAGTGAAAGAATGGTGTGGGGGAAAATGGCGGAATGGAGGATAAGAAATCAGGGAAAATGAACAGCATGAAATATGTATAAGATAAACACAAGCAGCAGAATGGCTTCAATCCAACTGAAAGATGCATAAAAAGAGTCCAGGAAACGTGGCCTTATTTTTTAACTGTTCTGCAATGTAGAATGTCAGTTTGCATATTTTACTCTCTGTCTTTAAATGTATTAGGATAACTTCTTGAAAGCCATTTTACTTCTTGTGTCATTTGTCCTGTCTTCCTCCCCTCACCCCCAACTGGTCGCAGCAGATGACTGCCCCTCCCTGAGCCTGGTTCTGGCAGGGGGTTCTTCCTGTTAAAAAGGAGTTTTTCCTTCCCACTCTCATGAAGTGCTTGCTCATAGGGGATCGTCTGATTGTTGGGGTTTTCTCTGTATTATTGTAGAGTCTTTACCTTTGTAATATAAAGCGCCTTGAGGCGACTGTTGTTGTGATTTGGCTCTATATAAAAAAAATTGAATTGAATTGAACTTCTCAGTTGGGTAGCATCAGGTGACTGTTGACTGAAATAAATTTGTTGGTGTTATTTAACTGATTTATATATCAGCTACTCAAAGCTCACAGGAAGCACTTCATCCATTCTGATAAGCTGGATTGTGTCTTCCCTTGTGGAATAATAACATTTGATTATTTAGTTCCTCAGACTCTGTCAAGACAAGACTGTTTGATGTATCTACTTGGGGAAGAAAAGGGGCTTTCATTTGGCTAAAAACAGCATGAAAGGAAGTAGATGTTTTAATACTAATAAAGATATTTGAAATGGGTACTATATACAGGTAAATGGGAGCAAACAGTTTTCCAGTTTTCTAAAACTAGGTTTCAGAAATGCCATGTAGTGCTTTGATGACTAGAAAATTACTTTGATAATTTGATCTGTTATCATAAAACAACCTGTCAGATATTTTCTGGTTCCAGCTTTGGAAGTGTAAAGAGTTGTTGCCTTTACCTGTACTGTATTATTGTAAATTGGATGTTTATATTCTGGAGATGGAAAAACTAAAAACAATATTACACTAAACATATATTTAATAATTAATCAAATTAAGTTTGTTGGAAGAACTTGCTTTATTTTCTAAAGTGGAATGGTATTTATGTAGCACTTTTCTAGTGTTATTGATAACTCAAAGTACTTACACTGCAAACTGCATTTTCATATATATTGATGCACTTTGTTCTATACACTTAAGTGCTTTACCTTCCCATGTTGGGGAATCCACACAGATTTGAGCCAAGAACCTTGTTCTGAACATTGTGAGAAACTTATCAAGGCGGGGGGAATTCTATTTTATTGATTTTTTTTTTTTTTTTTTTTTTTTTTTTTTTTGGGTTTTTTTTTTTTTTTTTTTTTTTTTTTTTTTTTTTTTTTTTTTTTAGGGGACATCTTTTAGTTATTATATTCAATTAGTTCCTCCTGAGTGTCTGGGTGTCTCACCCTGATGCTAAGGGTGAATTCGCTTATGCTGTGAAGAAAACTCCATTTCATTGCTTATGTCTGTGACCTAAATCTGCAGCTCATGACCAAAGGTTGGATTTTAATTTAGATTATTGGGAAATTGGAGCCTTTCCTCCAGGCTCAGTTGCCACTTGTACAGTCATACATGTAGCCATAATTTCTGTAGGACGTTGAGCCACTTCTCAGTGGATGTTTGGCTCCACCAAATTTGAATGTTTCCATCATTAAGATGCACCTGAGGTTTGGAGACCATCTAGTTTTGTGGCCATGTTTTTTTTTTTTTTTTTTAAATGTGGTTCTGTTGGCATCATAAAGCCAGGATTCCCAGGAAGAGGCGGTGTTATGAGTTAGCACTTGTTGAAATCGTGCTACACTATCAAAAAATAATACTTTGGTCTTTTCTGTTTCAAGTTATCCTGTAAAGTGCTTTTTAAAAAAAATAATTTTGTATTTGTCATAGCTAGAAGAATGAGGACTCTCCCAACTTGGTGTCATTCACTCAGGTGCTGTCTCTCCCTTTCTCTCTGACCCACAGGCATAAACTGGAGTAACTCCTTTGGGCTTCACTCTAAATCCTTATTTAGCCAAGTAGGGCAGCCACTTGAGGGACAGGCTGCCTATTTTAATTAGAGTTTCTTTGTCTGTCAGACAGCGCCTGGGTGCTCCTGTAGAGTGACACCATCTTCCAACGGTGCACTCCTCCGCCTTAATAAACCGCTCAGTTGACTGAGTGAGAGGACAGTCCCACTCTGTCCCTCTTAATATTTGTGGCTCGTTAGAAAAGCAGTTCTTTCCTTCAGTCCATGTCCTTTACTTATCTTGGTCCACTTTACATTTCCTGGAAATGGAAAGAAGGAGGTCATTATTCCTCATGACAAAGAGCTCTGAACTTTTGATCATTCATTCTATTGTTCATTGTTTGTTTTGTGAGGAGTTAAGGATGGAGTGTGAATGTGTCAGTGACCCGTGAACATGCGATCCCAAAACTTTTCCCATGCACCTTCAAAACACCCTCCCTGATTTGTATAACATATTCATGTAATGCTGTACATATGCATAGATTGAGTTTCCTCTTACTAGAAAAATTGCCCTTGAAGGGAAAAAATGTGTTTTCTTGATATGCACTAAATACAAGGCTCAAAATTTAGACGGTACAAACTGCAAAAAGGCATAAAAACATAAAAAAAACATTTCTTTGACTGAAAACACGTTTGCAAATTTAGCCAACTCCGTCACTTAGGATATGAAACTTAAGAGAATAAAATTAGGAGCTATGTACAGCAGTACCAGGTAGTCAAGAACACCTGGATTTAGGTTGTGTTTTAACTAATGTTAACAGTGTTTCTCCTTAAAGTAAACTAATTATATGCAACTATAGTATATAACTATAGAGTTGTTTTATGTGATACTGAGTTTTCTGTTTCTCTTTGTAGGTTCCTAGAGTAACTCAACTCTGTTCAGTTGCTCAACAATTTTGCATATATAAAACAAAATCCTGACTGAGAGTCTATGTAGCATGGTATTATGACTAGATACAAAGAGAGACCTCTGGGACCTTGGAAGCTCTGGTTTCAGGCTCAACATGCCTCACTAACCCATTAATCTCGCCTTGTAGTATATCCCTGCTCAGTTTTTGTTTGTTGCTGATCATTCCTCATCATTTTTCTCCCCTCTCACACCATTCGGTTGAAACAGATGGCCATCCACCCTGAGTCTGGTTCTGTCTGAGGTTAAAGGGAGGTTTTTTCTCCCTAGGTGTTGCCAAATTCTGCTCAAGGAATAATTGTTTGGGATCATCTCTTATCCTTTGATGCTATGGAAATAATTCTTATTTTATAGCTTTTACATATGCTGCTTAAACTCGCTTTTATATATGAAATTGCAACCTCTCCTTCGTGCCTAACCCCCCCCCCCGAAACACATAACATAAGCACATAATGAAATCTACTAAAATCTGTTAGTAACCATGAGAATTTATTTAGAACATTAATAATGAATATTAACAGTGTTAGCATCTCGAGACAGCAGACTGTTTTACAAATGATAATCTTATACTTTTGTAATGCCACACAGGGATTTCTCAGGTAATGGTTAGGGCAATATTTGGACTATGTAAGTAACAGGGCTTCCCAAATGCTTGGACATCGTACATACACTGTGCACCAACAGCAAACGTGAAAAGCTGTCAGAGTCATGTGAAAAGCATTGAACCCTCCAGGGAGACTCTTGGCAAAAATGTTTTGCTTCTCTTTCTGCCCTCACCTTTGCTGCCATCAATATGTTTTCTCGCTCTCATGCTCAGTGGATGAAATCACGCATTGCATCACTCACTGGAGCTGATTTGAGTTGTGTTTTTAAGGGTGGCCACAGCAAGAGCTTTTTTTCTGGCTCAGAACGAAGCTTAAGTGAAGCATTGAGGCAGAAAGTGGATTTGTCATCAGACAGGAAAGTGGAAACAAAACTTCTGCAGCACTGTCATACGCATTCCTGAGCTGTTGATCTAGTTGTATTTATGTAAACATGTGGAAGACAGTTGCTAAGTTTGTCATTTATCTCTTAATTTGTAACCATTGTGGATGTTTCTCAGATCATTTTTGTTTTTTTCATTAAAGATAATCATAGCCTTCTTGGATACAAGCGATGTGTATGGCAGGGTTCAAATGATTTGCCTGTTTGAATAAAAAGCACTTAGCGATGCAGTTGGAGCATATACAGCAGGGCAGAGTTTATTAAATAAATTAAAATCTAAATAGATTAAAATCTTTAACATAGCAGTGACTTTCTTTATTCTCCTTGCTATACGTTCATTGAACAATCAAGCTGCATTTAAACCTAATAGAATAGTCAATCAACTGTGGTTTTAATCAGAAGTTTTCTGTGATAATAAACCATATAGATTAAATGGATTAAACTATAAAGTTTAATCTCTTGGTTGATTTGAATAAGCAGCTTGGGCTCTGTATTGTGAGTATTTTGTTGTATCAAACTATTAATCTGTAAGTTCAGAAGTAACCATAATTCTTAATTAGTAATTGCTTGTAGCCGTTATTTTATTCTTTACTCTGCTTCCATAAAGTTTGAGAACTAACATGAAGTGAAATAAAGAAAGAAAACTCAACATCTGAAGAGACTTGGTAGAGTGAATAGAGAGAGTGAGCCTTCATTTCCCATAAAACAACTTTTCATTAAATTCATTCTAGTAAACTGCCACATTTTCCACAATCCAAATTTAACATTATCTTCCTGTTATACACTGGCTTCTAAGATAACTTTGCAGAAGAGTTGATCATCATTGGTAGTATATCAAACTAAGTTATGTTAAAAAACAACACAGACATAGGCCTATCTTCATGTTTGTAACAATTTACCAGCTTGTTACCAGACTCTAAGTCAACAAGTCTTTCTGTTTCAAGTTTTCCTCACGTTTAACTATGTTATCTTGGTGTGTGACGTTACCGTGACAGTGTGATCATGCAGCTTTGGCTCTTCATTAAAACGTTGTCATCTAGAATAGCAACAGAGTTTCAGTTGTTTCTGAGCAGGTGCTGCTTCCATTTCCCATGATCAACATTATATTTTATTTTCAACATTTTATTTTTCATATACCCCACAATTCAGAGCTAATTTTGAAAATTAGCAGTTTGGATTTCTCACATTCATATAGTCAACAACCTTGTCCTTTGGACTGTGCATCTCTTTAAAGCCCTTTGAATGCTCAGAGTAGAAAAGCGCTATATATAAATACCCATCCTTTTACCATTTATAGTAGAACAGTCAAGTGAGAAAATAAATTAATGAATAAATAAATTAGTAAGATAAACATAATCAGAAAATGGAAATCTATTGTAAAAAAAAAAAAAAAAAAAAAAAAAAAAAACAAAAAAG
>VUQS01029818.1:0-11573 GCA_015108495.1 Heterochromis multidens | reverse complement strand
TAGAGCGAGAGGGAGAGAGAGGCAGAACAAGAGAGAGAGAGAGAGAACCAGACACGGGGATGAGACAGGGAACCAGAAAACCAAAGAGCAAAACTAATAACAAAAACTAAGACCTAAGAACCAAACTCTTTTCATAATACCCAAAAGCCAGAATACAAAACCAAGGACACTCTAAGAATACAGAAATGTAAACATAAAGGCACTCCAGAACAAAAGCATAAATCTCTCATAATACAAAATAAACAAAACTCAAAACCCTGGGTCAAAGACCCAGGGACCATGACAATAATCCCACATGATTCAAATTACATTTCTAAATATGATGTATGATGTATACGTAAGCAAAATCTGATCAAACAATGAGCATGGTGTTATTTTGGCCAAGATGCAGCTATGAGGTCAACAACTGCAGCTTCCATGAGGCATTTTTAGCCTGCATGTGTACGTACTTCATGTCACACTGCATGTTGTGAGCTATAGGCAAAGCAACTGCCTCATGCTTATTTTTGGTGAGGAGCAGGTGGCTGGGCATCACAGAGAACAAAGTGAGAAACAAAAAAACAGTGTCTGTCACATTGCAGTGAGCCATGACACTTGTTAACATACTTTTGTTTCCCCTTTAATGATGTTAAAAGTCCTTCCTACACCACATGTCTGCTCATAGTATCTGTTTCTCAACTGCTCAACTTTTTCCAACTCTGCATGAAGCCGTATGATTAAAAAAAAAAAAAAACACAGCATTATAGCATTCAGTCTCATATTTTTGCAGAAATCAACTTTTTAGCAGATGATGATAAAGTACAGGCACCTTAAATTAAACTGCATCAATCAGAAAGTTAACTGATTTCAGAAAAGATGACCCAGAAGTTTGTGGCTTTGCCATGCTTGTGTCATGTTCATAATCAGATGTTTATACAATATTAATGTGCAGCTGTACTACGAGACCGATGATTATTCATCCTGTTGAATGTTCACATTTTACATACACAAGCAGATCCTTGGCTGTGTTTCATATTCAAGTCTTGGCTTATTTCCTGTGTATAAAGGGTTTTCATGATAAAACTTCAACATTACAAATTAAAACTAACTAAAGACTTTAAGTATTTTCATAGGGTTTTATATTTACTGTAAGATTTGAGCCATCACTCCCTGAGACTCAATTTTTGACTCAAGAACAGCAAAAGTAAAATGGCAATGAAACACATCAAGTAGATGTTTGCCTGGAGTGTGTTTAATATTTGGTCACACCTGTTCAGAAGTGAAAGGCTCTTCCAGTAGTTTCCAGGCTATTTATTACAACTTGCTTTGGGCCAATCCAAAAGTAAATATTTTAAGGTATCAGATTTATGCAGAATTGAATTGCATGTAATGAGGAGAAAAACTATTTTAACTGGTAAGACTACTATTCAAAATATAGAAATATTAAAAGAAATTTACAAAACTTAGATCAGTTACTAGAAAAGCAATCAGAATTGCACACCTTGAGCCAGACACCCCATCTATAGATGATTTCTATGATATTATCCATGAAATGTTTGTAATGAAAGAATCTCCTTCTCCATGAGGCTGGAAAAAGTTAAAATTGTGAGTTCTCTGTACATTTCCCAAAAGAAAACATATGCCATGATCTGTTTTTATGTTCTGTAATAAAATGGAAAAAGCTGAAAAGATCACTTGTAAATGCATGTCTAACCTGTGGGTATACTCTTATGTCTTTCCAAATAATATAAAACAAAAGACTTCCTACTTGACTCAGACCTTCATTTAGGAGTTAACTCAAAGGACTATTTTGGACAAAAACATTTTAAAATAAAACAGCATGACAACTGCTTCAGTTTTCTTACAAAATGTGGAAAAAACCTGTTGCACTTTAAGTCTGCATAGTTAAAATATCACATAATGCCTATGTTTTATTTACTCTCTCCACTAACTGATAAAATACACATAAAATGTTTGGAAATAGCCCTAATTTGAAGCAAAAATATATATGAACGATATGGAATAAAAAGAGGGGAATCAACTGTACTCCTCTCACAGTGAAATCATGAGCATTATGTGGAGATGTGAAGGTTAATGTTAAAGATGAAAAAAATGATGGACTCCTTGTGCTCTTTAATAGTATAAAATAAAAAAAAGAGAAATGTGTTAATCATTTCTGACAAATTGTCAATTCTTCCGAGACACCAACTAATTAACTCAAGTTTTCATTTTCAGAGTCATGAACCAGATAATCAGCAGTTCATTCGGCCTTTATGGGAACCACAGTAAACGAGAGTCCACTTCGCATCGCCAGAGATGGCAGATGTCTCAAGTGAGACTCTGGGTCATAAAGTAAAGGAAGAATTTTCTCTGAAACTGCTGATAACTGCTGCAGTGATCCATTAATTTAAGGACATGCTGTGTTCATTTCCAGTTCACCGAAACTTAATTAGCATTTAGATGACATGACATCCATACTAGGGTGAGCAGATAGGAAGTCGGTGCCCTACTCATGGTCATAGAGTCCCTGATAGACACATCAGCTGCTGTGGAGGTTGAACCGGTAACCTTAGTGCTACAGCAATTGCTTCTCAGATCACCGGGCCATCCTGCCCCCAATTAAATCTGCCTCCATAGATAAGATCCTGGCTTAGTTCTCTACAGCTCTTGTTTTTCAAAAGAAATGTTCCTACTTCCCATTACTGCGAAGAAATGGCAACTAAATTATGGAGTACATGAACTGTTTCCATATACATCAAAGAACCACTGTATTTGAGTCACATTAAGCTACAGTCTTTCAGCTTTTACTGGACAAACAGTGTCAAAAACTCAAAAAGGTATAATCAAAAGTGTACCGCATTCTCTGAGCTATAGTGGGTACTTGAAGAGGAGACAGGTGAGTACAACATTGAAATGACAGAAAAAATATAAAAGTGAAGAGTTTGAGAGGCAAAGAGTGCAAACATTGTCAATTCTCTCCTTTTAACTACATTCAATCTTAATCTTTTCTAAATGGAAATGTTTGAAATTTATGATCAGTTGTCACAATTAGTCTGATACCAAACCAAGTCCTCAGAGAAACTACTGTGATGATGCTGTTGTGTTCTTATATTAGTTTACCAAGATACAATTCCTACGTGAAGCAACTTGATGCTTGTTAGAGAGCTTTAAATGTGGATAAAGGGATTTTACCCATTTTATATCCAGTGCACTGAAATATAAACAAAACCTCGCTCACTCGCTCTCCACTTATTTCAGTTTTTGTTTGACCCAGGATTTTTAAACTGCCTGTTTTTTTTGCTGTGTTCTCAATGAAGTGAATATCCCCCTTTACCACTCCACCCTCCAATTCATTTCCAACAAGTTCCTATCATTGGCTATCTTAGAGCTGGCTGCCCTTTCTGACCACATAAACTGACCAAAGGACAAACTTCAAAGTAGGAGCTTTCAGAAAAAAAGCAAAATTATGGACCTGCCTGACATGCCATCTTATTTTATACCTTTAAAATTGCATGCTACTGAAACAGTTTGCATGAATAAGTACCCAAATAAATATCAAATTATACTAAAAACCAAATAAAACAGTAAACAAATAAAAATGACCAAAAACACATGAGGTGAAAACTGAGGTAGTTTATATCTGCTGTTAGAACTTGTTGAAAATCAAAGTGTTAATAAAACTGCGAACAAAGAAGAAAAATGGGGAGGACACAAGTCCAAAACAGTTCTGGCTGGCCAAAAGGCAACATCTAGGGGCAGAGGCCAGTGTCAGGGGCGAAACAACTCAGAGGGCTGGCTGGGTGGCCAGCGGCAGACCCTCCAGTGACTTGGTTGAAGGCCGGCGTCAGAAGGAGTGACGGGACACCCCAGAAAGCTTAGCTGGAGGCCGACAATGGCGACAGAGGCAGAACCTTTCTGGAGGCTTGGCAGATGGCCAGCAGTGGGAACTGAGACCCTTGGACTCAGGCGGCTCGGGGCCCAGAGGCTCGGGTTCAGGTGGCTCTGGGTCCATTGCCTCTGGACACACTGGCTCGGGCGCAGGCAAAGTGGGACCGAAGGGCTCGGATTCTGCCAGTTCAGGTAGCGTTGCAGGTTCTCTGACCTCTGGCATCACCAAGACATTTTTACGCAGAGAACTGCTGCTCACTGGATATTTTCTCTTTTTCAGACCATTATCACACATCTACTGGATTTTTCCACATAACCCTAGAGACAGTTTTGTGGGGAAAATCCCAGCAGATCTGCAGTTTCTGAAATACTCGAGCCCTTATGTTCAAAGTCACCTAAATCACCTCATTCTGATGCTTGGTTTGAGCTACATGCCCAAATGTGTTGCGTTGTTGCCATGTTATTGCGTTAATGAGCAGTTGAACAGGCATACCTAATGAAGTGGCCAGTGTATGTATGTATGCATATATATTAGACTTTAACTTGTTATACTTGATGATATGATTTAATGCAAAGAGGACATAAAAAGTACAAATGAAATACAAATACAAATGAATATGTTCAGTGAGCTGACTGAACTGTTTTCCCACCAGACGATTAAATCAGATACAACTTCAGAAAAGCTTGTGATCAAACCTTTGTATGAGCACACCTGCACCCAGCCACTCCTACAGTATGATGGTGTATAGGCCTTTGCAGAGGGTAAACATTTATAGCGGGAATGGTTGATATTTGGAGTCGATGGGTGTGTTTGAATTCACCACCGATTCACTGTTTAGTCTAAATTGTGAATCAGCCATTTTTTGTGCTGTTAACTGGTATTATTGTAGGGTCTCTACCCTACAATATAAAGCGCCTTGAGGCGACTTTTGTTGTGATTTGGCGCTATATAAATAAAATTGAATTGAATTGAATTATTCCATACACTATACAGTGCACTGCAAAACATGTTACACCAATAAGTAGTGTACAAAAGCTGTGCACTGCATCTCTCATCCAAAACAATCGTGCATTACGACCTGTCTATCTGCTGTCTGAATGAAACAAAAGGGAAGTCAGACATGGACATCAGATATCTCCTCCTGAGCCTGAACAGCAGACGAAAATGTCTGCTCAGAAACTTTAAATGTTCAGTCCAGACTGTAAACTTAGTAGATTGTTAGTAGCTTATGAAAAAATTGCATATGAGCTAACATGTGTAACATGTGCAACTGTTAATGCACCATAAATACACTGAAGAGTAGTAAATAATAACACAGTTACAACCACAGTTTCCATCCTGCATTTGTAGGTGTAGAGTTGAGCCAAAGTAGCCTAAGCTGAAAATAAAGTTAGGTATGCAAAGATATGATATCAAAGTTTATTTAAAGAGAGAGATAGATGTCAGTTACACTTACTGCAAAGTGTACTTATCCAAAGATAGCAACACCTCGGTGTGAGGTGTTATGGCCTCATATGTGCATATGTTCCTTCACTGTTTTGGTGACAGAGATAATTAGGAGTATCCAGCACATAATTATGTAGCACTGGTACATCAAGTCTGAAATGTATCACCAGCTGTCTGCTACACAGTATAACTACTGTATTATACTGTGGGTGAGTGACTGGGTGGATGAAGGGACAATTCAAATGTAATGGATCTTATGTGGGGATAAAGCTAAACTAGCAGTGTCTGGCTACCTGAACATCAGCTCAGGTTCACAGACAGTCTTACAGCAGCCATTAAAGACAGTGTTTAAGAAAATGTACATTTTTCATTCCATTAGTCTGGAGGTGAAGCTGGGGTCAAACTTCTAGCCAACAGGCACACATGGTCATGAAGAATCCAAAAATTTTCAGTAGATTCTATAACAGCCTGCTGTGGGCCAGAGGAAAATGCCACAGGCATTTTTTTTCTAATTTCCAGTGTTTCACATTTCATTTCATTTGTGCCACATTTGTATGGAAACCTACCTACTGAGAAGGGTGAGACACATTAAACAATCAGCTGGAAGGAAAAAAAAGTGACAGAAGCTGATGTGTAATGCATAAGAAAAAAGACCCAAAGAGAAAAGTTCAGTCCTTTGATGATATAATGGAGAAGAAAAGCCAAGTGGAACTGTCCACCTTTGCCCTACAAGTTCTCATAAGGTTTAGGTAATTGGAAGCTCCAGTTTACAGACAATTAAGTAGTGGAAAAGCAGCTTAAAGTCTGCGACCCCTGGGCCACCTCACCTGGCTGGTAATCCAGTGATGAATGACAGTGGACATTATCTTAAAGCTGGTGTTATGGAAGCTTTGATAGTTCATTTAGTTAGGTGAACCTAACTGGATAATTAGATTCTTTTTCCACTCAATAGTCAGATGATTCAAACTAAAAACAACCCTGTTAGGTCACAGGTGATTAATGTTGCAGTTACTGTTGTGCCCTAATCTGGGCTCTTCCAGTGCCTTTTTGAGCATTAAGATCTGTAAAGGTGTGTAATCACTTTATTTAGAGCTCTATACATAGACTGAGGAAACGAGTGTGATCCGTGAGTTTCCTGATCCTCTTAACCTCTTCTCAAGTAAACCAGAACAAGTTTCTTTTGCATAAACATACATTATAACTGTATCCAAGGTGCAAAGAAAACACAGGGGAGCAGAGTTCAGTTTTTTTATGTACCACATGTCAAAAAAGTCTGCTGCAACTCACAATTCTTCTGTCCTATTTATTCCAACATGACATTTTTTTTATTGTATTATTTTAAAATCATTTTATTGGCTTTTAGGTTTGTGCTTTTGTCTCTTTTATAATTTGTCTTAGTGTGACGCACAATGCACTGATCTTGTAGCTGATTAAAATCAGGGCAGACTTGGCTATAGGGTCTGCAAAGGTTGACCACCATTGTACGGCACCGTGAGTTGCTCTACACCAGGGGACACAGCTCAGCCCTCAAAATGTTATTGTCCTGGATCTTCAACTACTAAAATAGTTTGAAGAGATTCCTGGTTTTCTTATTAAAAACAAACCCAACCGCATCATTTTCATCAGCGAAACACTCATCTGTCTTCTGAGTATTTTCCCTCTTTGATTTTCATTTACTTTTCTTCCCTGTTTTCCCTTCTTTTACCTCCTAACGTCAGCCCCAGCAAAATCCATCTTTCTGACGCAAACTCCACTAGAATAAAAACTGAAATCAACTTTGCACTTGCTGCTCTGAACTTACTCCTTCCATCCATATTTTGTCTGTTTCTAGGGAAAAATATTCTCCAAAGGTCCAAAACTGTGTAAACATATCACTGATGCAAACTCTGATGCATAACCTTCTGAAATATTTATCATTTCACAACTTTTTGCCAGATTCTTGAAACTCCACTAAAAAGAGAAGAAGTCTTTGTCAGTTTGCAAATCAGTATGCAAATCCCCTATCATATACATTTGTATGTAGTGCTATTAAAATAAACTCAAAGTTAGCATAACTTAGTTAATTTCAAAACCTTGGAGTAAACACTTTGTTAAACATCCTTTCATAGCTTTGTTCCTGCTGCTTTCAGCCATGCTTTTTTTTTTTTAATGAATTAATTAATTTTTTATCATTAAAGAGATCCATAGTTCACATGTGGGCTTACCAGCTTTATCCAGAGATGTTTTACACCCTCAGATTTGTGTTGGCCTAAAATAACATAACAGCAAACAGCTGAAAGTTCTGGGGAAAGCTCCTATGTGGTCATTTGAGTTTGGACAGTCAAACTATTGGTTTCACGGTCAAGAGTTAATCTTTATGCTTTACTTTTAATTATCCTAAAAGGATCCAGATGTTAACAAATTCATCACCAACTGAGCAAACTCCATCTGCTAAGGAAGGCCATGTGATATGCCTGTGATAGGGTGTGGACAAAGCTAGTAATTATGGACAAGGAGTGCAAAAGTTTACTGCTACCAAAGGGTGGGGGAGTTTGAACTCCCTACCCTCTGCCAGGCTGATGTGGGGCTTCAGTTGCAGCAATTCTATTGTCTTGCTTAAGGGCATGCAGCAACAGCATCTCTACCGCCTCAGGCAACAAAAACCTTTAAAACACATTTCACAATGCCAGAGGAAATGTGGTGAAAAGTTATTCTCACTAAAGGAAACACTTCCCAATGATTTTAATTTTTTATCTTTAGCTTGGGTGCATTTTTGCCTGGTAAGCCGCAGCATGTCCTGTCCTGGTTTCTGCTCTGGACCAGAAGCAGGTCTCCTCCCAACACCACAACTTCTGTCCCTGCTCATGCTGCTTTCACTGCACGTGGGAATAAACAAATGACTGTATCCTCACTTGCTGAAACTTATTTGTAGGTGGCTGACAAAACCTCAAATATGTATATTTACTGGCCACTTTGTTAGGTACACCTTTTCAACTGCTCATTAAACACAAACATCTAACTGGCCCGTCACATTTCAGCAAGTCAGTGCATTTAGGCATGTAGATGTGATCAACATGACAGCTGAAGTTTAAACTGAGCATCAGAATGAGGAAGAAAGGTGATTTAAGTGACTTTGAATGTTGCATGGTTGTTGGTGCCAGATGGGCTGGTCTAAGTATTTCGGAAACTGCTGATCTGCTGAGATTTTCCCACACAACCCTCTCTAGGGTTTACAGAGAATCAGAAAAAGAGAAAACATCCGGTGAGCAGCAGTTCTCTGTGCAAAAATGCCTTGTTGATGCCAGAGGTCAGAGGAGAATGGCCACACTGCTTTGAGCTGATAGGACAGCAAAAGTGACTCAAATAACCTGTCGTTACAACCAAGGTATGCAGAAGAGCATCTTTAAATGCACAATATATCGAACCTTGAAGCAGATGGGCTACAGCAGTAAAAGATCACACCAGGTGCCACTCCTGTCAGCTAAGAACAGGAAACTGAGGCTACAGTTCACACAGGCTTGCCAAAATTGGACAATAGAAGATTGGAAAAATGCTGTCAGGTCTGATGAATCTCAGTTTCTGCTCCAACATTCAGATCCTAGGGTCAAAATTTGGCATAAACAACATGAAAGCATGGATCCATCCTACCTTGTATTAGTGGTCCAGATTGGTGGTGGTGTGATGTCAGGGATATTTTCTTGGCACACTTTGGTCCCCTTAGTACCAACTAAGGCAGTTCTGAAGGCAAAAAGGGATCCAACCTGGTAATAGTAAGGCGTACCTAATCAAGTGTCTAGTGAGTGAATGTGAGTAATGCAAGATTGCAAGATTGTTCTTTGACAGTGAACCAAACACCACAATGGCAAACACAACTAAGAAATCTTGCATGAGTTCTGATCTTGCATGATATTTCAAGTAAATTAGAATTTGGCGAGTGTGATAAATCTGGGAACCAGGTAGTCATCTTTTTTACAAGTCATAAAAGTTATTTTTAGGCTTTACTGGAAGCTGATGTGACAGAGCTGTGATAAAAGGTCTTTCTGGTGTTTTTGTTTAGTTAGCTGCATTCAAAATAGTTATCATCATTCAAATTTACTTGAAGGATTTAAATCGAAAGTATGTGTACTGTAAACAGCCTCTTGTGACTGATTACATTATTAATCCAGATGCAACTGTTACAAAACTTTGTGAGTTTTCTATCCTTGATATGCAGCTTGTTTTAACGAAATTATAGCGTCAGCTCAACCAAAAAGATGATTTTGACTGATTATAGCACAATTAATGTAAATGGAATTGAAGAAATACACTAATCTCTTCTCAGTTAATATTTTTCTCCAAATATTAGTGATATGTAATGTCGTGATCAGTTATCCAAATAAATCCATGTAAAAATATTTTAAGAAAATTTGTTTCGTAAGGTTACTAATAACTATTTGAAGAGGCCCCAAATGATTTTTGTAAGGCATCACAAGTAAAACTGTGATAGATAAATATCTTATAAATACATCATACCTTCCAAAAAATATTATAAGTAATTTGATTACATGTAAGTTTTCCATGTAATTTTGTTACAAAAGTACAATGTAAAACATTAAGTTTAATGGAATCTGGTCAAATGAAATTTACTTGATTGGTTTACATCTAGTGTATACAAGCATATTTTCCTTAATGATTATTTATTTGAATAAATAAACCTTTGCTTTTATATATTTCAGTTGCATTTTACCTAAAATTATTGCTTCATGTTTATGAGGGCAAAGAATATTTTTTTAATTATATTTTTATGTGATGTTCTAATTCAAAAAATAACTACTAACTAGATTTGTCAAATGAATGTAGTGGTGTCGAAAAGTACTAAGTACATGGAATTTATTATTTTGTCCAGAAATCCAAAATTCACAAATATTTACAAAGACACCTATATATACATTAATAACCTACTTTAAGGCACTTCTTACAATACATTTTTATAGACTTACTCTTACGTGATTCCATTATATGCGGTATCTTTTAATGTCTTCTTTTTTCTTAGCTACATTTCATCTTTCATTTGAATTATTATTAAATGATTTCTGTCTTCCACCCTGTGGTTTTTGGGTTAATTTTTAGAAGTTGTTACTGTTTAATCTGACTTTAAAGTTTGGCTCACTGTTTGAATTTACCCTTATTCTGCTGTTGCCTGTCTGTCCAATCACTTTGTACACTCTGCATGTAAGTGTCAAAGAGAACGGTCATTCAGGAAATATAATATAGAGTGCATAGGAAAACAAAACAGCATAGACATAATACAGACATGATACACCTAATAGACATAATACCAATAAATAACTAGTTATGCATGGTAAACACTGCATGCACAACATCACCGTATATGTGAACCTTTGTACTGAAGAATATCATTAAAGTACTCAAGTTAGGTAAACACTGCACAAGGCAGCAACAGAAATTAATTGACAATTAAGTGTGCGTACTACCACTACTACCACTAATAATAATGAGATGATAGGCCTTTCATTGGGAGTGACCAAGACGGACAAGTTTAGAAATGAGTGCATCAGAGGGACAGCTCAGGTCGAGCGGTTTGGAGACATAGTTAGAGAAGCAAGGTTGAGATGGTCTGGACATGTGCAGAGGAGGGAGAGTGGATACACTGGACAATGGATGCTGAAGACTGAGCTGGCAGGCAGGAGGAGAAACGAAGGCCTCAAACAAGATTCATGGATGTACTGAAGGAGGACATGCAGAGGAGGATGCTGGGATACGGTGAGATGGAGGCAGATGATCCGCTACAATGACCCCTAAAGGGAGCAGCGGCAAGAATACAAGTAATAATAATAATAATCCCAAAAAGCTGAATCTGTTCATCTGGACGTAGCGTTTTCAGTGGGAGAAACGTTTCATCACCTCTGATAACTTCTTCAGTCTCAGCTGACTGCAGGCTTCCCCAACCTTATAAACAGTACATTTGCATAATGACTGAAACCAGCACCACTGACTAACAATGGGCCATGAGGTCAGTTTCATGATCATTAGTATGCAAATTGTCATGACCATTGATCAATGGCCATGAGTACCATTCACAGAGATTGGGGAATGGCTGCAATCACAGCATTGTAAGATGGTGACAGATGTACCCTTAGGCCCCCTCCTCGGTTCAGAGATGGTCTTTCCCTTTTCACGTAAATGGCCTCCTTGACTCCCCGTTCAAACCAGCGTTCCTCCCTGTCCAGGATGTGTACGTCCTCATCACTGAAGGAGTGGCCACTGGCCTGTAGGTGTG
>VUQS01029813.1:10719-33683 GCA_015108495.1 Heterochromis multidens | reverse complement strand
CCTGTGCAAACCTCTATGCATACATTGTATATGCAGTAACTGCATGTGTGTGTGAATGTGAATGCATGTCGGTGAACTGAAGACAAATGCAGTCCCACAGAGAGCTGCCCCAGTCAGCCTGGCCTGCTGAGTGAAAATCTGCGGTAATGTTTAGCTAAAGGGGTGAAAAAGAAGGTGAGTGGGGGGAAAGGAAGGGGGAAGGATGAAAGAATGACAGGTTGGGGTTCTGTGGGTAGAGAGTGAGCGAGGAGAGTGAAGAGGGTAGCGTCTGAACGAAGGGAAGGATGGGTCATGACGGAGCGATGGGGAGATGGAGGGAAGGAAGGATAAAAGGCCCAATCAGGATGGACTGTAGAGAGGTCCCGCTTGGCCTTGTCAGTCAGTCGTCTCTCTGACACCTGAACCTCTGCTGACCGGGTCGTGACTGCCTCTCTGGCACAGAAGATATCACTAGGGGGGCTGACCTTTGACCTTGCACCTCCTCGTCTCCACCACAGCACTCGCCCTGCTTTTTTAAGCATCCCTTTACTTTCTTCCCTGACTTCATTTGTTTTCAGTGCCCCCCCCCATCAGCCTTTCACCAACAGTTTGGTTACCCTTTACTGATTTACCCACTGGTGACCATAGGGGTAAAATACAGCATGCACAGAGTAGGGAATCAGTTATAAAATATGTTATGGGAATAGTAGAGGAATAAACATGGGGATTGACATACAAAGAAGGTACAACTGTTTATTGAACTGGGGCCTCACTGCTAGCAGGTTGCCTCTGGATATGATGATTTTCAACTCTGGCTTTATCTAATCAAGGATTAGCCATGTTTTGGTCAGGAACAGTGACTTCCTTGGATCTCTGTTGCCTGGAAATCTCACATGAACCGCGAAAGCAGGAAGTTCCTGCACCTGGCCAATACAAAGTCTGGTATTTAACACTACATAAAACCACAGTGTGTGGTTTTGTTTATCAAGATACAACATAGCAGTGTGCTAAACCTCAAGTCTTAACCCTGTATTGGTTATTCAGTCTTGACAAATACAAAAACAGAATACCAGGACATGGGATTATGCTGATGGCCACTTTCATAAACCTACAGTAGTTCTATTAAATTAAATTTTATTTGCCTTTTCACAAGACAGTCATCTCAAAGCACATTTCATAACAATTTCAAAGCCACTGCAACCTTTCCAAAATTATAAAATTCTTCAGGGCAACATCTACTAGGACCTTATGCATTCTGATAGGAAGCCTTTTTAGCTGGTGAGCTGACACACACACATAAGCATCCCTGCATGTATCCCTGGAGAGGTAGCTCTAATCCCGGGTTTACATTGTTAGGACAACAGGGATAATCCTGCTAACGGGGTGTTTATCTAGAAACTGCAACTGCTGAATCCCCAACACTAACAGTATTAACCCAGAGAAAAAAACAACAAGAGAGTGAGAAGGAAAAGTAAAGGACTGTTCAATAGGACAACAAAAACGGTGAATAAAGAAAAGTTGAAAGGCATGAGGAAATGAAAAATGGTACTAAAAGGTTGCACTGGAGTAAGCAAAGAGACAGATGAAAGAAAGGTCTGTGCTGTCAGGTATGCAGATGAGAGTGTGATGGCATCGATACAGAGGTGGACACAACCAATCCCTCAGGACCACGCTCCAGCCAGAACACACACACACACACACACACATACGCACACACACCAAGGGACAAAGAAACCTTCTTTTTAGGTGAATGTGCGGACACATAAAGGGAACAAACGTGCCTATACACTAAGCTAATTAGGATCATTTTTTTTGGTTAAACGCACAGTATACAACAAAATCAATTAAATTTTAAATGACTGTAAATCTTGTCAATTTAATCCCGTTTTATTCACTTTTTACATATTGTGTCTGTATTTTGTAGGGCAGCTTTAACCTGAGTGTAAACGATATCTTGTGAAACTCTACAGAGATGTTCTGTTACGCTTCACACATCTTTTATGGGAGACTACAACTGAACCCAGGTGCAGACACAGACACGATTTGTTGTAAATTTTGAGAAGATAACAAAAGATGAAGGACAGGGTGATTGTGAAGTTATCAGTGTGACAAGTAGCTAATAATAAGAGGCTGGGACACAGCTGTACTGACTGGTAGCAGGAAATACAATCTGATAGATGTCCTAAAAGGGCGGCAGTAGGGTGGCTATAGTTGCCTGTAGAAATTAGCAAACTTCAGAAAACTCTGTAACTGGTTCAGATTAGTGTGAGATGGCCATCCTGTGCCTGCCTTGACTTTGATGTGGGTTCTTTGCATCTTGTCAGCTTGGGTACGACTCAACCCAAGGGCTGAGTGAGTTAACCTGGCTCACAGGACAGGAGCTGGAGTCAGAGCAGGCAGGGCTGTAAAAGATAGAGAACTAGATGAGTCAAGAGAAGCAGGCAATCATCAGAATGCTACACAGCAGAATAGTAGGCTTGAACATAGTTACAGTGATTGGTGGCAATCAACTATTTTGTTTGAAATTTTGTGCTTTTGTTCTTACACTTGCTATTTTGAGTGCATAAGTGTGCTCACACTGACAGGCTGCATGCAGCACATTATATGTATTTGGATGAGGTACCCACAGTGGTCAAAAAATTTGGAACACTGTACACTTCTCACTCTTAATGGTCACCATTTTGGCTATGTAATGTAATGGGGAGGGATCACCAATTACATATACTAAGAGAAGTATTTGAATTGAGACACAATGTACAGTCTGGCAGAAGCATTGTGGTAGAGCTGAGCTCAGTATAAAGACAGCTCTTTATTTGTGAGATGAAATGCATGTACCTAATGTAATTACACTTCTTGGTTAAAGCTAGGTTAAAAAAAAGAAAAAACAAGTGGGGACTGAAGAAAGTTGATTGGTAAGTACAGGGTACCTCTCAGACCCTATCAGGCCCTTGCACTAGCGGAAAGTAAAACACTGGTATATTCCTTCTGCCAAGTTTGGACACTTGCATCTCAACCTTGCATGATTTGTGATGATTTGACAGCCACTGTATCTTCTATTATAGTTCACCATAATTTCGCCACTATCAAAACCCACAAGAAATGGTTATTTGCAGTAATGAAAGTAAAAGGAGCTTCCCGTTGTTGCTCCTATCACAAAGTAAAGGAAAAAATGTAACCACAAATACTGCATGTTATATAATTTAGGGCACGATAGGACTCTGTTATATAGGCTACCATCTAGTGTTGTAGGTGGTTTTTTTGTTGTAGGTGTCATTTTCACTTCAGAACAAAACTGACGGTATGGTGATGGGCTGTCTACAGCGGTAACACTATTCCCCAACCACAAATTGGCTTATCAGCTCAAGAACAAGCACCTACATGTTAACATATCCAACTAAAATTTGCAGATATGTTACAATTGCAGAGTTTAATTTCTTTAGGCAAACTATCTTCAAGGTCACTGCCACATCAGCTTCAGTGAGTCTAAGTTGTTAAATAATGTGGGGGGGTACTTTATGTATATTACAACTACAATCAAGAAAAACTTTCCATGATATGCAGCTGAGACCAATTACGTTGTATATGTATACACACAAACCATTCATACTTTTGCTTACAAGGGCTCAAACTTCAGTAGCAAACTGCCACTCCAGAATCTAAAGCTGCCTGTCTGAATATTGCCCTGGCTGGCGTTAACTGGGGGAGGTTAGGCGGGCAGGGGTGGGAGTGTGGGGGTGATATCGGCAAAACGGCGGCAAGCTTTAGCATGCATGTCAGGGCCAGGGGACGCTCTCTGAGCCAAATGCCAGTCTATAGATCGCAGAGGGGACTAAAGATCACATCATCGTCCACCCGGACATCGGTGACACCGGACAGGGGACGTGGGAGAGAGGGAGGACCGAATGATCCCTGCCAGGAACAGGCATTATAGACAGCCGCTGTCATTACAGGGCAAACATGCACTACTTTGAGTACACAAATGTAAACAAACACACATACAGGGTAACGCACACACGTACACGAGCTGTGACAACGACATTATAGACAAGTGCTGTCATTAGAAGAGTCTCTGTGGAGCTCAAATGATAACGAGCATGGGGGAAGAAGGGGGGTTGTTGACGAGGGTGACTGTCCAGCTGTCTGCAGGTAAGCTTGGGGTGTTGGATGCTGTGGTCTTGTCAGCTCGATATACACAAAGCATTTAGGTGTTTGATGAGTTTTCACTTTTTATTTCTAAACCAACTCTGCTCCCACTTCAGTTATTCACCTAGGAGTGTACAAAAACCGTAGCCTGAACTCTACAACTTTACAACATATCTTCAGCTGTAATATTTATTTTTCCAGTTTTAATATTAACAATGTGAAATTATGTCTCTGAATTTCTATGTTTATATCGAAATAAACAAATATTACAGATTCAGGGGATTTTCAAAATGGGAACTACATGGCACATACATCACACGCACCAAGGAATTGTAAACACTAAAACTAACCGTCAGAGAAAACAATTTGCTGCATTGTTTTCTTCAACAAACAAAGTGAAAGTGGGAAAGTAAGCCCGGTGTGCTTTGATCAGTTATATATTATTGACAGACTTTACCCTTAAGCATAAATTAAGATCAGTTTCAGTGATGACAGTTTCTAGAAGCTTCCAAACGCAGTGAGAGGTGTTGACATTTCATGGCTGACAGGTGTGTCTGGGTCACCATACACTCCTATGTATATATTAAACTATCTGTCAGGACTGAAAAATTCACATGAAGTATGTTGTTTGAGCCACATGACACCTCAGAAGGTAAAGGCACAAAAGACAAATCTTGTGCATCAAAGGGCACACCACCAGTTAAAGGATTAACTGATAATGTAATTGCATGAGATGACATTGACAACAAAAATGACACAAGTTGTTGCCATCCACAAGACATTCTCTGAAAAAAATGCCAAAAAGGAAATGCCACAAACTGCAGTTCCTCAAATGGCCACTTGAGGCTGATCCCAAAAGTGGGCGAATCTCTAGACTCCATGTTAAAATACCCAGTTGTGGCCACTTTTAGTGACAGATCGGTACCATCTAGCTGTCTGCTATGCTTTCCTCAGCTAAATTAAGCTTCTGAATGGTACCTCTCCTCTGTCTTTGGATTGTTGGTGCCTTTAAGAGTATTTTTAATACAGTTATAATAATATAGCCTACTGTTTGGTTAATTCTCTGTCCAGTCAATCCAAGACGTTTGTGTTCAAGTTTTGGTGAATTAAATTCTGGTATTTCCTTAGTCTCTTATTTAGCATTAATCAGCAGGTAAATGCATGTATGCATTACACTTATAGAGTGCTTGGATACAGTGAGCTATCTAGGCTAGCTAGCTGTAGCTAATAACTAAGCACTCCACCCTCTTGTACAAATATGGTCACGTTTGGCTTTAAAAAAAATGGTGAAATAAAGGCTTCAAAACAGAGGTTCAGAAACTAGTGGCTGGCTCCATGATAGCTACTTCCATCTTACAGTATACAGCATATGATAGCCATACATCCAAAGTCCTCTGCAGTCATCACACCAAGCTGCATCACATGTTTCTGGCGTGGAGATAGAAGAAGATAGAGATGGTAAAGTTATGTGGAGCAGTGAGTCACTGGATGTGCATGATTGGAGGTTTCGTCTAAAAGTAAGCGTAATGGCGACAGATAGACAATAGACAAATTACAAGTGAATCAATAAAATGACATTCTGTCAATTTATATGTCCAACCTACTGTAAACGAAACATGAGAAAACTGAAATGCACTTTCATAAGTCTGTGCAATGTACAGTCCATATTGTACCATAAGCTAGATATGGAAATGCTCAAAGTAGTTACATTGCTGAAAATACTGGGTATGCTTGAAAATTGGCTATGCATGACAAACTGTAAATGTAAGTAGTTACATCAGATGACCTGAGGAGGTCTTGAAGCTGGAATACAAAAAAGCAAAGCTGCCCACTTCTGCTCTGTCAGCATCTCAATACCAACAGTGCTGTAAAGAAAAAGCAAAGAAAATGCTCTGTGCTTACATACAGTGTGTTAGAGATTTAACTGAGCATCAATTTGTCTCGCTAAGCTTACAGTTACAAGTCTGAAATCTAAATTGCTCTTTGCCTAAAGGGGACAAGCCTGTCAGTGCTTTGTTTCACTCCTGCTCTTCGACTCCCACAGTGTTATGCGCTTCAGGGTGTGTACAAACTAGAAGGTCAGAGTTACCCTGTGCCTTACATCTGTCACTTAAACATCTTTACAATAACAATCTTCTGTATTACTGCTCCCTATTTAACACCCATGCTTGCTTTACCGCTGTGTCTTTGTCATTTCTGGCTTCAAAACAGCGCACTGAAGCAGTCATGTAGCTGGGATCAGTAAACTCGTTTTTGATGGAGCTGCGTATCATCTGGCTCAGAAATATCAAAATATGGTGATTTCCCCTTAAGATATGTAAGAAGAGAAATCTAGAAAGCTCCAACAACTGGGTCAAAACATGCTGAAAAAAATTCCTTGATGTCACCTGATCTTGTAATTCATGTCAGTAACCATCAAAGAGGTTGAGCGCTCCATTTTGTGTCAGTTAACACACAAATTGCTCCTTAATCTCTCTCATATTGTGTTTCCAATGGTCTTCTGTCACAACGCACATGAGCACCATTGCTCTTCCTGTGGGGAGGACTGACAGGTGGTTCTCAGGTAGAATGGTGTCAGGTGAGCTCAAACATCCCGACAGTTGCTGACACAGAGACATTTCATCTGAGGTGTTGAAACCTGTCTTGTGCCCCGAAGCTGTGTGTGTTCATATCTGTTTGTGAAAACTGTGACTGTAGCTCTGTGTTTTTTTCTTTGATATGTTAGCAGATTCCTGCTTGAGGCCATTTCGGCATTTGCTACTTCACCCGTCTACTTATTCAGGAGACCAAAGGCTCCAAGTCCTTGATATCAAAGGCCTGGCTCAGGCGCTACTGGCTTATTGACAAGCGCTGCTGGCCATGCAGTTTAGAGTTTGGGATTATGTTTTGGCTCTGTCTGTTGACTTTACAGTAGATCTTTGGCTCAATAGGAAAATTACAAGATGCATAACAAACGGGTACAGGTAAGCACAACATGTAAAAAGACAAAGCATCTAAAATACATGTTTGTATGATTGAGAAGAACAAATAGGCCTAATAATTTCTCGGACTTGTATTACAAGTAAGATAATAGTAAGTAATGAGTAATAGATTAGCTGTAACTTTCTATTTTTCTAGGTTTCCATTCAACTATCTAAAAGAAGGTGGTATGGACTGATTACAGTAACTATGATAATCTTTTTACCAGATATGAAAGTTTGGCTGAATTGTTTTCACCTTGTTTCTGTGTAAGAACGTCATCATGGCAAAATGTATCTTTGGCAGATGTTTATCTATCTAAATGCGGGCAGATTTTGTCACCATACAACACAAGTGGCCAAGATCCAGTGACTAAACATTAAAGGTATACCTTCACACATGTAGTTTACACCAAAATGAAGGCCAAGCTCTAAGGTAGTTGTGGTACAACCCATGCATTGTTTCACTTTCTGAGTCTGCCATGATGGGGGAAAAAAACAACAAAAACAAAAACAAAAACAAAACAAAAAACAACTACCAAGAAGTCGGTTTTAAGGTCTAGTTTGGCAGGTTCCGTTATGGGAAAAAGATAGTTTTCACAGGACTCTGTGCAGTCATGTAAGATACTAAGTACACCCTTACTGCTTCCATAGAAATTGAGAGTACAAGTAGGGGCCAGGTGCTGCTAATCAAATGCACTTGATTAACTGATCATCAGCAAGTGTGAGCACCTCTATGAAAGCAGAAGTTTTGGTAGTTTGCTCTTCTGGAGCATTCAGGTATGTGTTACAGTGCCGAGAAGGAAAGTCATCACCAATGATCTTAGATCTTAATGTTTATAAGGTTATTTTCGAACAATTTAAAGTCCATCATTCTACAGTGAGAAAGATTATTCACAAGTGGAAAACATTTCAAGACTGCTGCCAGTCTTCCTGGGGGTGGACAACCCAGCAATTTCACGCCAAGGTCAGACAGTGCAATTCTCAGAGAAATTGCAAAAAACCCAAGAGCTACACCTCAGACTCTACAGGCCTCAGTTAGCATGTTAAATGTTCGAGTTATGACACTACAATTAGAAAAAGACTGAACAAGTATGGCTTGTTTAGAAGTGTTGCCAGGAGAAGGCCTCTTCTCTCTAAAAAGAGAACAGGTGTGAAAAGAGTGAACCAGCTGATCCTCTGGTAATTTAAATCCTGGCCAGAGCCCCATCCTTGAATTTTAAATTTGCATTTCATCAGCTGTTGTGTGAAAACAGGCTCATTTGGGAGGCAGGAGCTGCTGCTGTCTCTGACCTGTGTTTTTGGCCTGGATGAACATGGCAGAATGGCTTAGGTTTGCAAAGTTGCATCTGAACAAACCACTTCTGAAAAAATTTCCTTTGGACAGAAGAGACCAAAGTCAGCATATTAGTACAAATACCACATATGAACTGTCAAGCATGGTGGTGGAGGGGTGATGATTTGGGTTTGTTTTGCAGCCACAGGACCTGGATGTCTTACAGAAAACCATTACTTCACGTTATTGCTGCTAAAGGTGGTTCTACATGCTACTGAATCATAGGGTGTACTTAGTTTTCACAGGACTGTTAAAACTTTCTTTTTCACCTGACTGTATGTATACAGTAATACTATAAATGATAGCATGTGTAGTCCCTCAACACCCTACCCTAAGTATCTGTATCCTGTGTATACACATACACAAGGTATTATTGGAGATGGGTGTTTAATTATTGTCACAGCTGGAGATCCCATTGACGGTCTCTAGTGTTTAATGTAATGTTTAATGAATGTGTGTGTGTGTGTGTGTGATTATGACAAAATACAGTCACAGCTACTGTAGTGGGAACCACCACAAAGGCAGCTTTGACTGTTTGGCAGGTGTTAACATGTCCGTCTATCTGTGGACAGATTTTGTCACCAGAGTAGTGTCACAATCTTCCTTTAAACGTGTGACGTCAAAAGATTTTGAAGATGACTTGTGTGAGAACTCATGGTCCATGGTTCCCCATGGTCTCTATCCATATTTTTGACCATTCTTAAGACTCAATAAATCTCTGTATTTAATTTTGAAAGCAACTAATATTTTGTACATTCATTATTACTGCCCTTGATCCAAGTCTCTTATTTGTAAGACAGACGGTTACTCTAAGCCAGAATGTTCCTCTGTGGTAATTCCTGTTTGATCTGAAGTGTGTGTGTGTGTGTGTGTGTGTGTGTGTGTGTGTGTGTGTGTGTGTGTGTGTGTGACTAGATAAGTGTGTGCGTATGTGTGGTGGGGGGCTTTCTTTAGGGAGTTTGGGGGTGCCTCATTGGCTGCCATGCTGGGGTCAACCTTGGGTCAGGACTTGTGTGATGGATGGACCACTGTCTCTAGACTACTAGCTAGTCCTCACTCCTCCTGTGGGCCTCAGACTTGCTGAAGTATCCTAGCTGTGCTCTTCTCTTTTCACATCTCTTTGTATAACTCCATTTGGCACTCGAAGTAGGAGTGCTTCATCAAACAAAAGCGGCTCAGCGAAAACTGCAGACATTTCTTTGAGGTGAGTTCTGTTGTCAAGATGTGGCTGTGCAGCACTTTAACCACCCTTTGTTACTCATGTAACCTATACTTTTCCTACCTCTAATCACTACGATACACATCCCGCCTTCCCTCCACAACCCTAGCGACCATGGTCTAACATACCTGGCATGACAGACTGTGACTAACCACATGATGTCACCTCTCTTCTTCTTCCCCTCCTTCTCTTCCACCATCATTCTGTCAATCCCTCCATCGGCTCTGTCCCTTTATCGGCACATGGAGATGCACATCTGTCGATGGAGGAATTCATTTTGGCTGCCAGTCACAACAGGGGAGTGGTCAATGAGCGCAGACATGCCAATACCTCGACTACCCTGATGAGTGACTTCTGTCTCTCTGCTTCTCCGTCTTACTGGGTTTCCAGCACTTTTTGTCTGAGAGAAGAAACTGTCTGCCTCTCTTGATTTATTTTTTTATTGTGCTGTTCCTTGTGTGTGTATGTATGCAGTGCATAATGGCACAGCAGACCATAAACAAACTACAACTTGCTTGCATGTGTAACAGCACAGTCTACTCATTTCATTCATATGTAAAGCTCTGCAATCATCTTCACTGACCTTGAAGAGAAGACTACTGTTTGTGGTCATATTTCTGCATCATTGTTTGCGATGCCTAGTTAATGTTTAGTCTTTTTAATTTCCTGATCCTATAATGCCTTATATGTGTGCATGAAGATGCACAAACACACACGCACACACAGCAAAAAATGTGAAAATAAAATCATCAAATTAACTATGGAGAGTGTGAGAAAACAGTAACTATTTCTGTGGTTATGTCACTTCACCTTGTATTTGCATAGGCCACTTGGCGATTTCTCTATCACACTGGAGATATGGGACTCAGCTACAAGGGTTTGCTCAACAAGTTATGATATCAGTGTCAAATTAACATTTACAATGGATGTTGTAATGGCCCAGCTTTTGAACTTTCTACAGTGTGCTTATTTTTGAAGTCAAATCTCTCCCTTTTTCTGATTTTATCATGCTTATCAGAAATTAATAGTCCTTTTAAATGGCTTTTGCTTGTGCACATGGACCCACACACGCAAACACACAATTTTAAATATATTTTTAAAAAAGATCAAAATTAAATCAGCTGTAGAGATACAATCTTTTGAGTTATGTTTCCACTTTGTGTGTGTGTGTGTGTGTGTGTGTGTGTGTGTGTGTGTGTGTGTGTGTGTGTGTGTGTGTGTGTGTGTGTGTGTGTGTGTGTATGTGTGTGTAGTGCCTGCACATGCAAATTCACCCCTTAATACCCTCAAACTGTCTCATGACAAATCTCTTATATACATTACTGTGTTTCCAGGCGGCTGTTAAGGTATGTATAGATTTGTTTGCTCTCAGGTTAGTAGCCTGTGGGTCTTTTTCATCAACTCTGCTTCCCTTTTGAGTCTCATAAATCATTCAGGAGGAAAGGGATCACACCGTCACAAGTTGCTTATTTTTAAACTGCTATAATTCAATTTCCAAATCTTTGTCACTCAGCACCAGGCAGTGTACTTGAGCTTTTACACACTAAAACACCGTTTTAAAATGGCCTGTTTTATAGCTTGTTTGCAGTTTTTGAAAAAAAAAAAAAAATCCGAAATATTTAATTGGTTCCCGACACAGTCTAAAATACAAACTAATTACTGATTAAGACTTCGCTATCAATATTCTCTAATAGAAGACCAATAAAATTATTTTTTAGTGAGAGACGAAAACGTAAACAACAAAAAGCATATTCCAGAATAAATGTGATCAATAGAAAAAAATTATTTCAAATATCTTAATTCGGCTGAAATATAGTTGAATAATTAATATAATGTTGATGTAAAATAAAAGAAACAAAACGTAGACACATTAATGTTACACATTTTGCTTGAGAAGCTCATCATTGGTTTCTTAATTAGGCTTTGGAGGCCTTCTTTCTTGTTGTCCGAATTAATTTTAAATTTAAATATTGATGAATGCTTGAGCTGATATGAACAGTACTTTTATTGTATTCTTTTTAAAACTAACAATTTAATTTAGTTATGTATTAAATTAAACTTGTTCACAATTTGTAGATTATTTTTAATAACAGTACTTTCCCAGTGCCTCGTCGTGTTTTTTTTTTATTTTTTTGTTTGTTTAGTTTTTGTTTGTTTGTTTGTTTGTTTTAAAGTCAAATTTAAATGTATTTAAATGTATGTGTTTAAGAAGATCGCCCAGATATTTCATTCGAAATCTAAAATGATTTCTGTTTAAAAGTCGTTTTTCACATGCTGTATTCAAGTCATTATACTGGCACAAATATGGCTGGTAAAGCCTACCAAGCGTCTGTTTCAGCCACATTGTAATAGGAATCCAATTCCTGCATCAGTTCGTTAAGACATAAGCTTTAAACCTTTAGTCATCCTCACCAAAGCCCTAATGGTTTGAGTTAAACATCTGTCATCGTCCACGTGTTTATCTCAGGCCCTTAATGGGAACCATCAGCCGCGCAGTGCTGGATTCTGACGGTAAAATCGTCCTATCTCACAGCGCTGAGGTCATTTTTTAGAATGTAACACGGAGTCTGAAAGTGTTTTGGTCAAACAGGCCGTCGTAGCTGAACTGTGACTCATTGTTAAGGTGCTTGTTTGCCCAGTGCGGTCTGTAAACTGTTGTTTAGCTTTGTGTGGTGCTGTGACAACAAAGTCAAACCGTGACCGAGGCTTGACCCTGGGATTTTTTTTTTTTTTGCTAAGGATCAGTGTTTCCCCCCGACTCTGTATGGCTCCTAGAACGCAAGGGGTCGTGTAGGGAGCTTCAGAGAACCTCAAAACTGGGGTCCAGGGACACCCAAGGGTCCGTGAAAGGATTTAAGGGTCTGCTTTAACACAGATACTTTTCTTTCAGTAACGTGATTTACCCGATATAGGGGTAAATTGAGTAAGACAAAAAGTATAAAAAAGTAAAGTTTCTTCACTATTAAATTACAACATAAACTTTAGATTAACATTATGGTCTAATTTTAGCGCTGAAGTCACACTTTGCACCCAAAACAAAAATATTTTAAGATAAAATAAATGGAGGTCAGACGTGAAGAATCACTGTGGAAATATGAGTAAGATGGCTTTAAAAAATTGGCCAACTAAACGAAGTCAGACATACTTATTAAAGCCCTCAGTACACAAGAGACATTCATAATATCATGAAATAAATAGTAAATTAATAAATAGTAAATAAAACATTAGTCTAAAATATGTTACAAAGTTTTGATGTTTCATAAATTGGAAGTCAAATGTGTATTTCTATCTTGACAATAGTAGTTCAAAATATTATTTGGTTTGCAATTCGACCTTTTCTTCTAAACCTTCTCAATATCCATAATAGCATGTTTATTAAAAAAAATGTGTTCGCCTAAGCCATTTAACAAAACAGCAGAAATGCGCATATAATAAGGCACTGTAACTAAGTACTTTTTAATTTAGTGTTATTTATTTTTTTCCGATCTCCAGTTAAAATCATGGAAGGGGGAAAAAGATAGCTGTCATTAGCGTTCATTTAAATTAATACTGAACGCTTGTAGGCGGTTTTGGTAAATCTATTTTTTTCTAATGCAAACAAAATAAATATTTCAAGAGGTGTGAGTTTTTCCCTCTAGCCCTTCAGTTCTCAATTAGACTGGCCTCCAAACAGACCCCGAGCAACAAGTCTGTGTACGTATTATTTATACCGAAACAACTTCTCTAAAAGCAAAATGAGGGTACCTGTAGCTACCAAAATAACCTTGTTAGGTTTTATACAAAACATCCTTTGTCCTCTGTAGGAAAACACCACGTATCGCCTGCCGACAATAAAAAGACGTGAGACGAATAAAAGATAGATTATCTACGTAACTTACGCTCCTTCTCCATGTTTGTTAAGGCTGAATTGGCCAGAGCAGCCTGCGCTGCTGCCTCAGCAGGTCCCCGCAGCTCAAATACAGCAGCTCCTGCAGGTGGATCCGAAGGTAAAGGGGAATGTTGCTCATTAATCATGGCTCTTTGGGCGCTTCTTTGCCCTTTTATGGTAGGATGGCCTCGCATCGTGCACACCAGGAATTAAAGCAACAAAAGAATCAGGAAACCTTCTTTAGTTTGAAAATGGGGATGTAGGTTACCTTAAAAAGAGTTCAAACAAAATAATGCATCCAGTTTTGAACCCAATCCAAATGCATCATTGCAAGGGTCATTTATTGTACTCATAGCGGGAGTTTATTTTAAAAGCAACATAATGGATATCAGATTAAACCTCAATATTACTAAATAGCATATTTATAAATAAGAGGAGCCCTATGATGGACTGCGACCTGTCTCTCGCCCTATGACAGCTAGCATAAGCTTGAAATATAAATACTCTCGTTAAAGCAATGCTGTGCACACACAATCATGACATGCGATGCTGCAAGTTGTCACAGTTCGTCTTGTCATCAGGTGGGGATGATGACACCTCCATGTAACTTGGGGAACTGAAGAGTTGACGCTGACAGGACCAGCGGGGGCACCATACTTGTCAATAGCCTAACCTCGATGTTTTAATCAATAGAGTTTCTTTTTGTCCCTTCAATAAGCCAAGTGCTCGATAAGGTTGTCATCACAAATGACGCTGACGTCCTCGCTCTCATCTTTACCCTGGATAAACATGCCTTTCTTCTGCCAGTAAATCTTTACCCCAGGGACAGCGGCGCGCATGGCTGCATACATTTAGAGACTTTGGGGTGAGCCAAACAGACACGTGCAGCTTCTCAGGGGGTTGGACATGGACATAGGTTTGCTTTTCTGTCTGTTGGGTTTAGGAAAAGATCTGATGGGCGAATTCAACTACAGCATTTGCTTTAACGTCGAATTGAAAGTCTGCAGCACACTTTCCCCCTTAGAAATGAAACAGAGGAAAAACTTTAGAGGTAAACGCACTTTAATACACATGATTGACCCGTAAACTCTCTCTCTGGACAAAACAGTTATGTGCTTCACTGGATTCAACAGCTAGCAGATAAAAGCTCCAAACATACAAAGCCATAAATGACTGATTCCGCAACTGATAAAACTCAGCTCCTCACTAATAATACATGAAAGCGTTACGCATCATGCAAACCTCACACAACAGACAAACAGTTGACACACAGGCCTGAAACACAGAAGAGACAATGATTAAGTAGCTACTATAACAGTGCACTCATTAACGATTTAATAACCGAGGTCATCTCGTTGATTGTGTGATGCCTAATTGATGGCATCCAGTGCAATCAGACTAGCTGGGATGCACAACTTTGGCACATTTGAGGTAATTTTGTGTGCAGATTTGTGACACTTGTTACATTTAGCGGCACGGGTCAGAGGCAGACATAAAGATGGCGCTGAGTATCTCTTGCACAACATAATTGTGAAGAATTAAAATTTTTACGCCAAATTTCAAAAGCAAATGGACACATTTTTAACCAATGCACTTTTTGGGACAGCAAGGCTATAGATCTTGAAAGCACAACACACAATATAAAACGAATACGGTCCAGAAGTGGTCCGTGTTTTGTCCAGAGTTCCCCAATAGTGCATTATTCACATCAAGTATGGGCACAACTGTCATTCATCAACAAAATTTTGCCTTTGATACACTTGTATGAAATTTGGTATACACAGGCCGCCGTGACCCAGAGAGGTAAAGGGTCAGTTCAGTTGGCCCTTAGTTGGAGGAGAAAGGATCAGCCCCCGTGGAAGACACTGTGGAGGATGTGGGAGAAGGAGTAGATGGGGCTGAGACAGATTTCTCAGATGCTGCATCGTCCATTTTCTCCTGATTGCTGTCTCTCGTGTCTGAGGGTGTAAGTTTGGATGGCAGCAGCCCTTCTTTCTCCCGCTTTTTCTGCTTCATCCTCCGGTTCTGGAACCAAATTTTCACCTGAGTTTCATTCAGCTGCAGCGCGGCTGCAATCTCTACGCGGCGCGCCCGGGTCAGGTACTTGTTGAAGTGGAATTCCTTCTCCAGTTCCGTCAGCTGTTTAGTTGTGAAGTTGGTCCGGACCGTGTTCGGCTGACCAGCATAACCATACTCACCAGATCTCCCTGCAATCAGGAAAACAAATCACTGTAACTCTGTAGAAGGGTTTTTTTTGTTTGTTTGTTTTTTTTCTGATGACAATGCACATAAGCTGTAAGGCTACATACTATGCCTAAGAAACAAGACTCAACTTTTAGGTACTAACCAATTAGCATCAGCTACTCAAAAATATTCAACAATGGCCTTAGAAGAGAACAGAATATTAGATAACACACGCATTATCACAGTTTGATTACGTTACCACGAAAGGCTCTAGAGTACTAAATTAAAAGTGAGGTTCATATATTGGTGTTAAATGTGTTTATATGCACATGCGCATGACACTTTCCCAAAGAGAAAACGTTTACCACGTTGTCTCTAAACATGCTCGGACCATTTATAAGACAACATTGTTCACAGACTTTGTGCCATGATCACCCCTCATACCCGCACTTACACACACTATACTTGGCACCAACCTGTTTTTGGTGGGTTCCTCTTAACTTTCATCCAGTCGAAAGTCTGTGCAGACGATGTGCCCTCAGACAGAGGTGAACAGCAAGCCTCCAGGTGAGCTGCATGCAGAGGTGACAGCGGATTTGAACACCCTGGATAAGGGGGTGCTTGCTCGTGCCCGCCGCCGTAGGCAGTGTGACTATACTGCAGTTGACCCAGGGGGGCGGCACTGTAACCATGGCGATGCTGAGAAACCATGGAGGAGGAAATGTTACCAGAGTACATCAGTGGGCCGCACTGGGGGAACGCAGCTGTAGTGTCTACTTCCTGAGCAAGGGCATGGTGGTTATATGTAGCGCAGAAACTTTGGGGTCCATAGTTAGAGCTACAGGCCGGGTGGGCCCCATAAGGGAGACCTAGAGAGCTGGCATTAGACTGGTACGACCCCGGCTGATGAGAGATGCAGTCAGGAGAAGCCCTGCTCACCATGAAATGGTCATCCGCCCCGCAGTTGTTAACAGTGGCCGCGCACGACTGGAAAGTTGTAATCCCGTGGTCCGAATGGAAAGCCCTGACAGTACATGAGCCACCTTCACCGCTCATCACCGTGTAGTCTAAGAAACTGCTCATTGTAGCATTTTTCTAACTGGAACGAGGGATCGTCCTCTGCACAGACACCCCCTGGTCTCTTCCTTTCTCCCCTCTTACCCCGAGTGACCGTGCCAACCTTTACCTATACTATGTCTTATCAGAGAAGGGAGGGGGTCGCACGGGGCGATATCAATGAACGGGTGCTGTCACGTGGGCCCGGGTCAGCCAGTGAGGTACTTGTCCTTATCCCCTTAGCCGGTGACAGATTGGTGTTTGAGGGGCTATTTAAATTCCAAGCGCTCGTCGATCAAGGTGACGCGCGTCGCCACTAATGTATTGGCCGAGCAAACAATGAGCTGCAAGGCAGACGGCGGTGGACAGCTCCGGGGTCGCACGAAGAGCGGGACCACTGCAAACACTGTTTCTTCTAACCTCCACTGTTCGCTCTTCCACCACGGAAAGATTAACGTTTGTCCCTCTGCACCCTCACCATGAGGACGACCCAGCACTCTGACCTCAGGTAGGTATTTTTGGAACAGAGACAAGAATACGTGTAAGTCTGTGTGTGTGTGTGTGCGTGTGTGTGTGTGTGTGTGTGTGCGTGCGTGTGTGCGTGTGTGTGTGTGTGTGTGTGTGTGTAGTGGCACGTGCATGTGCGCTTAACAGCCGCCATTTCATGTGTATAACGGTGTCATTCTCTTCTGGATGGATGGATGGATGGCTAGGTGTCTGCCACTGCCACGGGCTATCTGTGGGCTATCAACTTTACATTCCATTGCGAAATGTTTCACGCTTGAACATTGAGAGATTTTCTTCGCAAATATTGTCACAGAGTGACAGTGAAGGGGAAGCAAGAAGGCTTCACTGCTGACACAGACAGAAAACTTCTCTCCCATCACAGAGCCTTTTTTTTGTACAACTTTGTTTCCCCATCAATGTCGCATTAGATGTATATGGCTGCTTGCTTTGCCGGGAGGTCACAGGTGATGAAGCGACAAGACAACACATTAAACATTAAGATGATGTGGTATTAATTTTTTCCCCCAGCTCCGGTCATAGGGTCTGCTATCCACGCTGATTTCACTCCCACATGTATTCATTATGCATGTATAGTGATCAAATGATCTCATAACGCGAGGCCCGTCGTGGAGCTAATGCATCCACATAGCCCGAGGTTCGAGTGTGGGCTGATTATCCTGTTAAGTTCATCAAATAAAGCTGTTGGCGAAATTAATGCCCACGAAAAGCAGCGTTGAGAAGGGGTAGAGCATGTGCGTGGGAGACTTGCTGCAACGGCAGCAGATGCCCAACCTCTCACTGAGGAAGCAAAAGGAATGAAGAGGGAAGGAGGGAGGGAGAGAGGATCACATGGAGGGATGAGCGCCCCCAAAGGTCGCATGTGGTCATATACTCACAATGTTTTTAGCGTCTATAGAAAATGTGTGATAGTATTCATAGGGTTATTTTGTTGCTATGTATTCCAGGGAACACTTTACGCAGCAGTGGTAATGGATCAAACACAGCTGGTACTTTTGTCACTGTATCAATTATTTACAGTTCTTTCCACTGCTTTTGCTTCACTACATGTCAGAGGGGACTATTAGAGCCTACTGTTTACGCCTCACTTTTAATTAAATAATACAGCAGTGTGTAAAGGCGCCCCACGTGGACAAGCACATCATTCAAATGATGCTTACTTGTTATTAATAATAATGATTATCCAATAATATGAGATATTATGCAGTTATATCACACTTAGAACAAAAAAGTACTTTTTCTGGAGGTATTGCGGTGTTTATTCATTGAAGCCAGTGATTCTAGTTAAAAAATTGAATGCAATGTGATGCTGTGAGTTTTAACACAATTTGGTGCTATTAATTTTACTCAAGTAAAGGATCCGAATTTTTCTACCACTACTGCTTTGAGTCGATATAGATATGACAAATATTAAATATAAATACATACTGATGATCGCCATAATGCTGATACTTAATGTTTTCATAAGATAAGAGGTGTAAACTTCCCACCAGTTAGAAAAAAAAAACCCAGTAGGGTCAATACCCCAACCCCATCATTCCCCTCCCTTTCCTCTGTCTTCCCAGCTGCCTGTGAAAAACTAGTGAGTGGGCGCAGTGGATCCTGCCTTGCCTGATTGTGGAAACTTCGCCAGGCCTCGGAGCTTTCTTGGCTCTTTGTGTGAGCACATGTGCGCAGAAAAGGCGCGCTGTCTTGGAATGATTTGGTTAAACTGGCCCTGTGGTTAGTAAGAGTGCAGGAGTGCAAGATCTGCCCCCGCTTTTACCCATATACCCCCCTCCTTAAACTCAAACACAGGCCACTTGCTCAGTAAGGCTAATGTTCAGCCAGTCAATGAGCTGCTTATGGCTTCCAGATTATTCGATAAACGTTGGAGCCTCTGAATGTTGCGCGTGTAGATGAGTTTCTGAATCGATCCGTGCAGGCAGGCAGGCTGGCGCAGCAGCCTTTTCTTTCTTTCTTTCTTTTTAACCATTTTGTACGCAAACCTGTTAAGGTTGAATGTAACTTTTTTTTTTTTAGATGATTTATAAATGATAATAAAAGTTAAATCAGCTGCAATACAGTACAGCAAGACACTTTATAACCCCTTTAAAAGGAAGTGACGAAGTGATTGTAAAATCTCCCAAATACATACACTTTCTTAATAAAGTAAACCATGATGGCTGCCACTGCTCAATGCAGTAAGCAGGCTCTTATTGGTAATTATTTATCTGATGAATCACATTTAGTCCACGAGTAGTCTGTTTTGAGTTTACTCTACTTTTAACACACAAGGAAAGAGTGCAACTCATAACCTGAGCAGGCTGCTACCGCTGCTGCTGTCGCCGAGCCAGAGCCGTGTTTAAACAAGCTATAAAAATGAATTATTACCAAACGCATGCAGAGAACCAGCCCCTTTTAGCCTAGGAATTGGGGAGTCCCATATGAAAATGTAAGTGGGGTTTTATTTGTGCACATTACGCCACAATTGGTCTCCTTAATGTCCGTCTCATTCATGCCACGGAGTGATTTATGAGCTCCTGAAGGCAAACATGGCTCGCGTATTTGCTTGCAACATGCATACAATGTTAAGAGCCCTGTCATGCCTAGATTCGTGCTGCCATATTTGCTGTTTTTTCCCCTCTACGAAGTAAGTTTGAAGGTGAAAATAGAAATAATCTGTGTTGGTGTTTAACAGTGTAAAACAGCCCTTTTATGTTTATGTGCAAATGCAAATTATCCAAAAGATTTCAACAAAACAAATGCTACTATTTCGCACAAGTTTTTTTTTTTTTTCGTATTTTGTACACATATTTAAATCATTTTACTTTTCAAAAAAAGTGTTACCTCCAAAGTTTGAAGATTTCAGGAAATTGGTTTTAATTTTTAATAGTTCGGCAAAGTTTTCAAAAATAATTCTGGATATGTGGAAATTAGGTCCTATGTAAAAAATTAAAATACAACCGTGTGTGTCTTCAGCAACACCTCGAAGCCTAGCCTATTTATATTCATTGCCAACCTGTTGTTAAATTTGCATAATGTCTCTATCTCTCAATGCCCTACTTTTTAAAAAATTTTGTATATTTTTCTACATGAATAATTCAAGCCAAAATGATCAGTCTGGAAAAGGGAAAATAAATCACTCAAACACCAGAAAAAAGAAGATTGTAGCAAGTTAATTGTATTCTAACAAAAATATCCAAGACATTGGAAGCTATACAAAAATAAAAATGACCAGGTTCCATAGGCCTAATATTGTATAATTATTCACAAACACTCATAATTTCCATTCCAAGAGAACAAGTTGTTATGGTAATTACAAGCCACGTTTAAGCTGCTTCAGTGATTTAATCTCATCCTTACCTTGTATTAATCGTCAAGTCAAATATCAACAGAATAAATGTGCCGAATATACAAATAACATCGGAGTTAATGTTGTTGTAGCCTGATATTTATTGTCCAGAAAAAAAGTTATTTGATTGATTTTAGTTAATAGTTCAGATGCTGCAAGTCGATTGTAGTTAGAGACTCCGAGAAAAAATAGAAACTGTCCGTAGAAATGTCCACGGGGCTGTCCAGAGACTCTGACAAGCTCGGCGAGGCTGCATCTGAGAGCTGCAGGCAGGAATCCGAGGAGAAAGGTTGAAAATCATGTAAAGAAACATCCAGGGTCGGGGGACTGTCACCATTGTCCGGGCCAGATGCCGAGCCGGGGCCCATTGTTGACATGCAGCCCGGAACAGTGGGTGACGGGTTGGGAAAATGTTTCAGATTTTTGTCATTGCTGTTCAGCGGCGCAGCAGCAAAGCTCATCGACTCTCCATTGTGGAGCTGCTGTGTGTTGTTTTGAAAGGAGCAGGTATCTCTTTCCAGCAGGGCCCCGCTCTGCTCGTACTGGGGGGCCTCGTCCTCTTCCTCGCTGTGGATGCCGTCCTCGGCGCTCGGCCCTTTCCCGTCCCCGTTGTGGTTCTCCTTGCTCTGGGTCTGCCGCTTGTGCTTCATGCGTCGGTTTTGGAACCAGACTTTAACCTGCCTCTCGGTCAGGTCCAGCAGGGCCGCTATTTCCACCCTCCTGGGCCGGCACAAATACTTGTTGAAGTGGAACTCCTTCTCCAGCTCCAGCAGCTGTGTGTTGGTGTATGCTGTTCTCAGCCGACGGGAGCCCCCTCCTCCCCCACCGCTCTCCACAATCTCAGGCGAGCCTGGAAAATAAGCGCCACAGTAGCAGGGGATTAAAAACGCAGGACACAACAGTTACATAACCCTGCTGCTCATAAATCTAACGTTATGGCTATCACAATCCACCGGAGAGTGGCTCACAACACGCTGCAGCAAAATGGCCGCTGGAGCTACAGAACCAAACTTATACAGCGTTTATCCAAAAATCATTGCTCTATAAAGATCTTCGTCAGATTGTTTTGTAGATAGAATAAGGCTCAGCGTGAGCGTGAACCAAACCCAGTGCACTTTAAAAGCAGTGAGGTCCAGCCTGGTGTGGGATACTAATGAATGCTCCAGCTGCCCTCCTCGGCAAAGGCACTCCATCACTCTTCATTACTGTCACACATCAAAACTCTGCCTCGGCTAGGGGTATAAATCATCTTACATCACCAAACTTTACCCAAACTTTTTTTCTTTTATTGCTTCACACACAATAACTGCAAAGTAATGACCATAAATCTACGAGAATGAAACGACTGAAGCCTATTTGTTGTTTTGAGTAAGGGCCTTTGTAGGTCTTCAGTTTAGCACCAGAGAGTAAAGACATATTACAGCAGCTGTTTCTAGTTTGAAATAACCCACCTTTCGGAGAGAAGCACACAGGTCCGTTGGAGATGGTAGTAGCGGTGGAGGTCGGCAGGTGGTTCCTCTTGGAGGCTTTCTTCTCCCGCATCCATGGGTACTCCGGGGGTAAGGAGGCGGTGGGCAGCGGGCTGCATCCGTCGGGGCTGTGTCTAGGCCGGCCATGCCGCGGATGGCTGCCCGGGTTGAGGCTGGGAATGGTCTGCTCAAAGGGAGGAGGAATCAGTGTCGGGCGTGAAAGCGTCGAGCTCTTGATTGATGAACTTTGAAATGAATCAGCGACAGGGGGGAAAGATGTCAGGCACTCAGCAAGCGACGGCTGACTATTGATAAAACCGCTCTCTCGCTCGAATTCGTAATTCATCTCCTCTCCCTGAGAGCCGAGGAAAGTTTGCACGCGTATTTTTTAAAAATGTTGCACCTCAGTGATGACGAAAAAGAAAAAATCATTAAAAAAATCTCCTGGTGGTGTTTTTTTCTATTTCACTGATTACGGCCGTATGGGGACCGAGCTACTATTAAACTATTGAATTCATGGCGACAAGGTTGAAATTGGACCGAATTGCCTGTCACATGATTACCTCTGCCCAATGACAATTTGGGGTTTAATCAAAAGAAGCCACTGTCTGCCTGATTGATCCAAAACTCTGGTGAAGAACGCCTCGCTCAGCTGGGGACGACTGTTTATATTTACATCTTTGTCTGCTGAGTTTATCCTCCTCTCGCCCTGCAGTCCACTCCACTAAGCTACAAAATGTGTTTTTTAAGAATGGCTGACGCGCTCACTATTACAGGGAAGGAGCCCAGCCTGGGGTGCGCGGATTCGTGCACTCCTCTTTCTCGTATTGTTTGAGGATGTCAGTGGAGAACGCCCCCACCACACACCGCACACATACACACAGATAGACAGAC
>VUQS01029809.1:11101-34303 GCA_015108495.1 Heterochromis multidens | reverse complement strand
AAACCACAGCTTTTATTAATGCTGGGAAAAAAGGCACAGAAACAAAAACGAAAGCAAGAACGAAAACTGGAGCATGGCAAAAACAGATCTGACTAGAAGACTAATACAAGACTAATACAAGACTAACAAGACGGGACAGGAGCACACACAGTGAGGGAGGACGCAACAAGGAGCAAGAGCAGACTGGGAACCTAAATACATACTGGGTGACGAGAGGATGGGAAACAGGTGGGGAACCGAGCAGAGAGGACACACCTGGGAACACACCTGAATACAATCACAAGACACCGGGAGAGAGCCAGAGACAGAGTGAGAGAGAGAGAGACCAGACATGGGGATGGGACAGGGAACCAGAAAACCAAAGAGCAAAACCAGGAATACAGAAATGTAAACACAAATCTCTCATAATACAAAATAAACAAAACTCAAAACCCTGGGTCACATACCCAGGGACCATGACATGACTAGCTTGTTTTCTCCTTAAATTCTTCCTTAATCCCCTCTTGCAGTATTGAAATATAACTCATAACTTACACAGAAATATAAAGGTATGTACCTCATGACTGATATATGGTATTTTATGACAGAAGTAGAGCTAGTCTCTAAGTAATTTACTCCAAACAGAAGTCAGGTGTTTCCAAAGGGTAACAAGTCCAGTCTGAGGGTTTGTGAGATAATTATAGGAGAGAAACTAATCAGTGTTTCTGTGAAATATTGCATAATTTTAATAGTTTGTGAATTCAGTTTTTAGAGATTTTTAGAGAGGGAAATACCTCTTTGGTGGAACTCACTGAAACCTAAAACCTATCATAAAACCACAAATGCATTATAGTCTCATTTAGGAGATCACAATCCAAAATGTTAGTTAATCTTTACAATAATGTTTTGTATATAATGTTTTTGCATTATGAAATTGTAATTTGAACAAGGGTTTGTTTGTTACCAAATGTAGTGGAGTAAAAAATACATTATTCCCTCTAAAATATACTGGAAAAGAAGTTTAAAGTAACTAAGAATTGAAATAGTAAAGTGAAATACAAGTAAATCAATATTTATTGAATAACTGTTACAACATGTTATTTTAAAAGTTATTTTACAGTATAAAGTCTAAAGTAGACTTTACCATCCCTATACCACTGTAACCTTGTACCTGGCACTGCTGTCCATGTTTGTTAGAGTAATGCCATTTTAGAAAATGTATTGCTGAAGAAAGGCAGCGTTCTCCTTGCAAATGAAAAAAAAGAAGTCACATCAGTTAAATGAAAAGAATATGATATCTACTAAAGAGATGGTATTTGGCATAAGATGCAGTGAATCAGAGTGCTCTTAGTGATAGGGTTTGTGCATTTACATAACATTTAGTGTTTATAGTAAGAAATCCTACAGTTAAAACTAGCTTGCTGGGTTTTAAAAGTGAGGTAAAAAGCTATTTTAATTTACAGCAATTATGTTAACGTCGGATGATTTAAAACTCTCTTTCCGTAGATATGATAGCAGAAGAGGAATCAGCTCCATGTGCGATCTCAGGGCATGGGCGCCAGTGCCCCATCAACGGCACAGAGTGCAGGGAGGGCTGGCAAGGTCCCAATGGTGGCATCACCAACTTTGACAACTTTCTGTTTGCCATGCTGACAGTGTTTCAGTGTATCACCATGGAGGGCTGGACTGACGTGCTTTACTGGGTGAGACTCTCGCTCTGTGCGCTCAGTTCAATAACCTGTGACTGTCACATTCTTTCAGCTTAAATGTCTCCTCAAGTCAAACACACAACACCAATGTGACTGACAGTCTGATGATGAAGCTGCTGATAATTTCCTGGGGCGGCTCTTACCACTCTGATATGATTGATTGGCTAAATGATTGAATTCAATCAACACCTAATCAAACAAAATGATACTGTCCTGACAGTCATCAGTACTCCTAAGACTTGTACTCTGTTCTTCCTTTCTAACAGTTTCAACTTGTTTCTTATAAAAACTTATAACTTATTTCCCCCTTTTTTCTTTCTCTTCATTCTTCCTTCCTTTTCCCCTCCTCTCCTTCCTCTGCGGTGACTGATCCTCTCCTGCAGATGAACGATGCCATGGGCTTTGAGCTTCCATGGGTATACTTTGTCAGTCTTGTGATCTTCGGCTCCTTTTTCGTTCTTAACCTGGTTTTGGGTGTGTTGAGTGGGTAAGCACCATCTTCTCTTTGCAAACAGAGACCTTCTGCTTCTTTGGAGGCACAAGGTTCTCTGTTTTTGTATTTGTCCATGTTTGTTGACCAGCTACTTTTGGCTTCTGTAGGTCAACGATGCCATTGGATGGGAAACACCATGGATTTATTTTGTCAGTCTGATTATACTGGGCTCCTTTTTCGTGTTAAACCTTGTATTAGGTGTGCTAAGTGGGTAAGAGACAACTTTTGTGGTGGGTTTGGTCTGTAGTGTGCAAAGTGCATGTATTTTAGGTTTGCTGTGCACCTTAGCACTGGTGTATGTGTTTGGAAAATAGTGCACCAGAAATGCAAAAATCATTACACAAACATTTTAAAATATCAAAGCAGTAAATGACTACTCTACATTAGAGTGTATTTTCTTTCTTAAGCGCTCTTCTCTGACCTCTGTTGATGTCAAACTATAACATCCTGCAACTGCAAAGTGAGCGTTTCTTCCCCTACCCCCTCGACAGCCCACCCAACCTCCTGTGAAAGAAATTAATCTTATTCCTCGCCCTTCACTCCCTCTGCACGCCTAAGCTCTCTCAAACCCCAGTTTGTTTTCTCTGCTCTGTGGAGTGGGGGGTGGGGTATTACAGTAGAACTAACTCTGGATGGTTGACCATTGAGAAAAACCTCTTTTTTAAAGAAAACAAGGTTAACATGACAATCAAGTCAAGCATGCCTACAGTGCATGTTGTCAGCTTTAGATTGGCATGACCTGTCAGCATCAATTACCTTAATACAGTTTTACCTGTGCTACTTTGCTGGCTTCTTGACATTGAATGTCTTCACTTTTTTTGTCACATATGTGACCTTTTCATTCATCTGAATTTCCCAATATAGCAGCTTAAATACAGGTTATTCCAAGTAAAAAGAATATTTCACAATGCACTGTTTACTAGATAGCCTCGAATATTGTAGTTTTCAAGCTCATTGTCTTATATAAACTATAAGTTTAGATACGATGCAAATGCTGCAGTTCTCTTGAAACCATCTGTCTACCTCAATTGCCTTTTCTGTAAGATTAAGATGCTCGCCTGACGGATACACTACTGTACTGCCGGGCTCTAAATATAGCACTGTGTTGTCTCTTAAAGGCGTACATCTCCCTCCAGTGGCTACATTTCTAAAGAACACACAAGAAATTGAAAGGTTGGGACTGAAGTATGTAGAAAACAGTATAAACAGAATGAGGATATACAGGAAATCATATACTGGACGTCTTTATTCTGTGAAAAAATGATCCTATGGAAAATTATCTTATAGAGATGATTTAGAACAGAATGTCAGGATTGTTTCTTTCCATTTTGTGTGAAACAGTTTGTTTCTTGTTTGCTCTGAAACTTCCTATGTTTGTGTTTAATTCATGCATTGCTGTGTATTTGTATGTGTTTGTGGTTTTTTTTTTTGTTTGTTTTGTTTTGTTTTGTTTTTTGTGTTTGTTTTTTTCTGTGTGCTTCTCCAAATGCAGAGAGTTCTCCAAGGAGAGGGAAAAGGCCAAAGCTCGCGGAGACTTCCAGAAGCTGCGTGAAAAGCAACAGCTGGAGGAGGATCTGAAGGGCTACCTGGACTGGATCACTCAGGCTGAAGACATTGACCCTGACAATGAGGATGAGGCCGATGAGGAGAGCAAGCGTAACCGTAAGCGCCGTCTGACCCTCTTCTTTTTTTCCCGTGGTTAATGCTACGCTGCCATCATAAGAGCCCTTCAATGCAAACTGATTGAAGCTACTCTTGCCATGTCATGGATAAATATCAAGTAGTGTGCGTCATTACTAGCTTGATAGGGTTGTTATTTTCTGCAGTTACATGTTTTTTTTAGTTAAAAGCGGTCTTAAAACCAAATATTATTTTGGAGAAATAACTTGACATTGTTTAAATCAAAATTGGAGCTTTTCCTGCACTTATTTAGGTGTTAAGTGCTCTATTTTTTATATTGCCCCAGATAACTGGTCAATTATGTTGAGACATATTGAGAACAGATAGAGGGGGTATTAATTAGAAAAAAAAATTATTAATAATCTAACACATCATTTAAGTCCTCTCCACTTTTAGCCCAACGATTTTGCTTGAACCATAGTGATCAAGTAGGAAGAAAGCCACCAGAGAATTTAAACCAGCAGCAGCATAATGCATCATGGAAATCTTAATTAGGTCTGATTAAGCCTTGATACTCAGTTTTCTCATGCAAATTTTCAAAAATTGACCATAAATTGGAGGTAGACAAGGCAAGTTGATCAACCATACCACAATTACAAGAAAGAAAAAAAGTCAGCAACACTGTAGTGATTTCAAAATAACTCCTGGGATGTACTGAACATTTCATTACAGTTTATTGTGTAACAGGATTATCAACAATGTCTGTGTCTCTGTATAGTCTATTTTTTGGGTATACAGAAACATAGTACACACACTGACAAGCATACATAGATACACACATATAGACACAGAGGTCTGTATTGACATCCCTGTAGGCATTTGGTTTAAACATGTGGAAGGTGGTTAAAAAATGAATGTACAGACTAGTTTTATCTCCAGCCTCCATGTATGTCACTGATGGAAGTGGAGCACGCTGTAAGCGCCAGTGGAATTTATTTGAGAAGGGAAAAAAAAAGAACACATTACTCGAGCAGTAGAAAAAAAAAACTTAATCCAAATCCTCTTTATATAAGTAGCACACATGATACGGAAAAGAAAACCTGCAACTGCTTCACCTTAGAGTTTGAGCTTGGGTTTTCTGTTTTTTCCTTTTGTCTGCTCATTATGATTTCCCTACATTCTATATGTACTCCCTCTGTATATTGCTGCCTTGTCCACCAGTCTTTTCCTCCAATTTTCAGAAGAGTATTGCTCTATAATTTTACCAGAAAGCAAGAAAATACCAGTTAATTGTGCTGTGTTAGGAGGAGAAAGGTCCATGCTGCTTTTCTTTAATATCCATGCTGGCTTTTAGTGTCTGTCCACGAAACATGAGCCCCTACTAACATGTTCAAAGGTAAATGCTTTAATTTGCACGGTAACATGTTAGTACAGGGCACCGCCACCTTCAGACGCTTCCTTTGACTAACAGCTCTTGATGTTGTTCTTCTGCCCTCCTCAGTGTCTGCAGTGTGGCTCCTGCTGCTCTTGTCGTTGTTGAATATTGATATTTTGAAAACTGTTGTTGTCCTGTGGTGCTTGTCTGCTCTGACCCATTTTGATAGCAGCCCATTCTCGCCCCCCATGTCCCTCTGCTGTGCCGTTATGTCTGAATGCATTGGCTTGCATGCATTACACATGAAGGGGTGACTCTGGCTGACCTTACTGAGAAGAAGAAAGGAAGGTTTGGGTGGTTCAGCCAGTCGTCCGACACTCATGGTAAATCCTGTGGTTTCCCTCCAGTGTTCTCTAGCTTTTGTGTGTGTGTGTGTTTGTGTGTGCATGTGGGTTTTATGCTCAGACTGATCTCATAGAGGAAAAATGTGCTCATATTTTCTCAAAATATTAAGACTAGGCTGAGTGTGCGTTTTCTTTTGCAAAGATAAAAATGTACATTATCATATTTGTAATATTACTAGTCAGTAACATAATACTGGCAAAGATAGATTCATGAATCTGTGTGTATGTATGTGTGAAACCTGACCAAATATCCCATCACATTGTGCTTTACAATTGTGCTTTACCTGTCGTGTCCAAACATCACAACCTTCTTAAGTTTCTCCTTATTTCCTAGTTCTAAATAAAACCCCTGTCTCTTACCTATTAAACTAGTCTGATATGGAGAAGAGGTACAGCTGTGTTTGATAGCAGCCGCACCCCGTTTCCCTCCCATGTTCCATTTCAAATGCAGGAGCTCAGTATGAATACAGGAAACAGGGTTAAACCCAGATCACTACTCCAGCAGTCAGCACTATTTTCAGAGCTGAGAGCTGTCCGACCACTTAGGAATCAAAGCCGGCACATCTACATAAGCTAAGCAGGAGCACACACCACGCTCGCTAACATGAGTTAAAGCACTGAGACATTTCACACAGTTAATCATCATCAGTCTGCACATACAGTCTTTCCAAAGTGCTGGCAGTAGTTTAAGTGTAGCATTTCAGAGACAGTTTAAAGAGCTCTGTCTTCCTCTCTTGGCTCCCTTCTTCTCTCCGCTCCTCGTTGTCTGCATCAGTCAGCCCTCATATAGCAGCTGTCCACTCGCCTGACCCATGTCAGCTCACTCTCAGCACTTGGTAAATGATACTGATGATGACAGTGATGCAGAGCCGTGGAACTTAGCACGTTCCCTTCATTGAGGTAGTTTTGTGATTGTACTGTGGCTTTTGAGATTAAAATCACTGTCACCTGAAAATAGTTTTTGGAATTGTCTTTGTTTATGTGTTTTTTGTGTATCTGCATTCTTGTTGATAAAATGATTAAAAAAAACGTTTTACAATTCCTCCCCCTGGGATGTGTTGTGCCTCTCTGAAGAATCTTCTACCGTTGCATAGAGTTTGATTATATTTTATTAAAATATTCTGCTTTATTTGCTGCCACAGCGAGCGTTCCAGCCAGTGAAACAGAATCTGTGAACACCGAGAATCAGAACGGGGAGGATGAAAAGACACCATGCTGCGGACCTCTGTGGTGAGAACTTTGCACTACGAACCTTATATCACGGCCATTGTTGCAGTATAATGTTAAATTACTGTACATCAGATTCCTTCTGGTGTCACTGTCTATCACTTTTCTGCCAGCATAGCCATTTTGCAGTATCAGTGCCATTATATTGTCATATTCAGTTAAAGAAAACTGCTAAACTGTATACAGCAAACATTTTATTCTGCTGACCCTTTCAGCTGCACTTTTTGGGTTGATCTCAGTTAACTACATGCTAACAACACATTTCTGCTACAAGCTGCATTCATCAACTTTGACTCCTTCTTCTTTTCAGTCAAAAAATTTCAAAGTCAAAGTTCAGGTCAGTATATTTGTGGGTATGTATGTCTCCATAATGCATGTAGCTGTTAATATATGGTTTTTGCCTGCATTTGATTAAACTGATTTTTCTTTTTCTTTTGCTTGGCTTTTCTTTTACTGTGTTTTTAATGAGATGTTACAGGGAATGATAAATCAACAACTTTTATATAGTCAGCATGTGCTATAAGGTATTTTTAGAGAATAGGCTTACACAGTACTTTTCAGCTCATTTACTGTACTGTATGACTTGCAAAAATGCATTGAAGCAGTCCCCCTTGGGCATTCGCCCATACTTCACTGCGTTCTTCTTTTTACGCACACTTTAGAGACACACACTTTCGAGATCTCCTTAAAAAACACCGCAGTGATGAGTTTGTTCCATTGTTTTGACATTAGAATCTATGTGACTGCATCTTGTGTTCTTTAAAAGTAATTTATTTGCAAACTGAGCCACACAGCTTCTTTTTACTGAAAGTGGTCTCTCCTATTACAGTCGGCGCTGGCGCCGCTGGAACAGATTTTGCCGCAGGAAGTGCCGTTTGGCTGTCAAGTCAGTGCCTTTCTATTGGCTGGTCATCATCCTTGTGTTCCTCAACACCCTAACTATATCATCAGAACATTATAACCAGCCTTTGTGGCTGACACAGGTGCAAGGTATGAATTACAGTACAGTATGTAAAAAAGTCTAATTTTGAAATAAAATTCATGAATTTTAGTTTTGTCAATAGGGTATCATCTTTTAATCAGTGTTTTTTAAAGGATTGTTTAACGTATTCTAATGATTATCCCATGAAATACCGGAATATTTTGATTAAAAAAGTATGATGTATCCCATGTGTCTCTATTACTGTGTGTATTTTGTGAAAAAATAAGGCTAAATTAATTTGAATTTAATAATCTTTCATGCAAATAACATGTTTAAGCAAATTATATTTTGCACTCCTTTTGCAAACTATAATTGTGTAGCTGTGCAGCCAGACGTTTGTTCTAGCATATGTTACATAAAAAAAAAAAAACTCTCAAATGCATCACTCTGTTTCACCATTTATTCATCTGGTTTGATATATTTTCCTCTGCTTTTCAGATGTGGCCAACAAGGTGCTGCTAGCCCTGTTCACATGTGAAATGTTGGTAAAGATGTACAGTCTTGGGCTACAGGCTTATTTTGTTTCATTGTTCAACCGCTTTGACTGCTTTGTTGTGTGTGGAGGAATCACTGAAACCATTCTGGTTGAGCTGGAAATCATGTCTCCCCTCGGTATCTCTGTGTTCCGCTGCGTCCGCCTGCTGAGGATTTTCAAGGTCACACGGTAAGACTGTGAGTGTGCTGTGGGTTCGTACTCGTGTGTTCAGTCTCGTGCCTGTGGTGTTCGATTAAAATCCTGCCTGTCCTCCTCTCTCTTGGTCAACCTTCTGTTTAGACACTGGCAGTCTCTGAGTAACCTGGTGGCATCGCTGCTCAACTCCATGAAGTCCATTGCTTCCCTGCTTCTGCTGCTCTTCCTCTTCATCATCATCTTCTCCCTGCTGGGCATGCAGGTGTTTGGTGGAAAATTTAACTTTGACGAAACCCAGACAAAGAGGAGTACCTTCGACAACTTTCCCCAAGCCCTCCTCACTGTGTTTCAGGTATTAACAGCGTGATTTACATTTAAGATAATGGCATACAGTAACAGCACATCTGAATATGTGGCCAAACACCACATATTCAGCATTTCAGTGCTGGTGTATTTAGAGTAAAATATCCTGAAAATGCACAGAAGGCTGCTTTTTAAACACATGTAGAAGAATTTTTGGCAGATTGTCGAAGGTAAAGGACAAGAAAAACAGAGCCAAACAGATAAAAGAACCAAGCCAATATACAAGCCAGTATTAGCCCATTGTGGGACATTTTGGTGTACATGTCAGCTCATAAGTAACAAAAAGCTATAGAACAGATTCATAAAAACAACTCTAGGGACTGTAAAGACAAAACTATGACCAGGTACATAATAGTTCAGAAGCTTTACTGAAAACCAAATTTGAATTGTTGAGAGAAGTTTCTCAAAAGAACATTTCGAGCTCTTTAGATGGCATAGTTGGTGAGCGGCAGGCTGAAAGGCAGTGGCAGATTGGACACACTGTAGACAGGAGAGTTATACCTCTGATGAATGAGCAGAACAAGGCCATCAGACACCAAACGTGAGGAGGCACAGGTTAGTGAAAAATACAAAATTGTAGTGCTGCTAGCAACCTAGCAAAGTCTGGTGTGACGTAAAACCAGGGTATACATTCAGCAGGAGCTTGACTGGAGAATGGATCTCAGGTTTTAGGGAAAAGCACAGCCTGAGCCATTAATGTACACTCACCAGCCACTTTATTAGGTACACCTGTTCAATTGCTGGTTGATGCAAATATCTAATCAGTTAGTCACATGGCAACAGCTCAAGACATTTGGGCATGTAGACATGATCAAGACGACCTGCTGAAGTTCAAACCAAGCATCAGAATGGAGAAGAAAGGTGATTTAAGTGACTGAACGTGGCATGGTTGATGGTGCCAGACGGGATAGCCTGATCTACTGGGATTTTCCCACACAACCATCTCTAGGGTTTATAGAGAATGGTCTGAAAAAGAGAAAATATCCAGTGAGGTGCAGTTCTCTGGAAGATAATCAGAGGTTAAAGGAGAATGGCCAGACTGCTTTGAGCTGTTAGAAATGCAACAGTAACTCAAATAACCACTCATTACAACCAAAGTATGCAGAAGACCATCTCTGAATGCACAACATGTTGAACATCGATGCAGATGAGCTACAGCAGCTAAGAACAGAAAACTGAGGCATTTAACACAGGGTCACCAAAATTGGACAATAGAAGATTGAAAAATCATGGCCTGGTCTGGTGAGTCTCAGTTTCTGCTGTGACATTCAGATGGTAGGGTCAAAATTTGGTGTAAACAACACGAAAGCATGGATCATATCCTGTATTGTACCAATGGTTCTTACTGGTCGTGGTGTAATGGTGTGGGGTTTTTTTTCTTTACACACTTTGGGCCCTTAGTACCGACTCAGCATTATTTAAACACCAAAGCTTTCCTGAATATTGTTGCTGACCATGTGCATTCCTTTATGACCACAGTGTACCTAACTTCTGATGGCTGCATCCAGCTGGGTAACACGCCATACTGTACTCAAACGGCCTCCACATTCACTACGCCTCAATCCAATAGAGCACCTTTGAGATGTGGTGGAATGGGAGATTCACATCATGGATGTGCAGCCGACAAATCTGCAGCAACTGTGTGATGCTATCATGTCAATATGGAACAAAATCTCTGAGAATGTTTCCAGCACCTTGCTGAATCTATGCCATGAAGAATTAAAGCAGTTGTGAAGGCAAAAGGAGGTCCAACCCCGTACCACCAAGGTGTACCTAACAAAGTGGCTGTGAGTGTATGGATACTGCTAGCAAGATACTGCCATCAGGCAACTTTGAAACTCCCAAATATCAATACTAGTTTCAGTCTTTAAAAACTGGTAAATCTAAAAAGAGTAACCAGTGGATAAATCCAATCTTTGTGCTAAAACATGCACATGGACTTTTCCAGTTCTAAAGTGTTATTTTGGAGGTTTTCAGAGAGAATGTTGTCTTTCTTTGTGAATCAGTTCCTAAACAGTTTGGTGTAGGACTCTAGCATCAAAATAAGGCCAGTAAATTTATTTCAACATCCACATCCATTCCCCCGTCACTGCCAATTTATTGCAGCTCTAACTTGTTCATTGTAGCCACTCTGTACGATATGACGAAGTTGGCAGTTATTATACTTGATGTTTTGCAGTTATTGTATCTTTCACATAATAAATATTGTGATTTATTCAGATTCTGACTGGAGAAGACTGGAATGCTGTAATGTATGATGGGATCATGGCGTATGGTGGCCCTTCCTCCTCTGGGATGATTGTGTGCTTTTACTTCATCATCCTATTCATCTGTGGAAACTGTATCCTCACTCATACTGACAGAGGTGTAGCTGTTAGAAAAAAATAATTCTTTTTATCCACTACAAACATGTGTTATTGATGAGTTACTGGAATTTCATTTTATTTTTAGTGAGAGAGTTGTTCTTGACTTAACACTTTGCTAAGATATCCTCTTGAATGTCTTCTTGGCTATCGCTGTGGACAACTTGGCAGATGCAGAGTCTCTCAACACAGATGAAGGAGACAAAAAAGGGTGACTAACAGATCTTCCAATATGCCTCTCTGTGACAATGAATAACTTTGAATATTAGCTTGGATGAATGCTCAAACTCCAATCTGCAATTCATAAAAATATCTGTGTTCATTATAGGGACAAAAAGGATGATGATAAAGATGACAAGGTATTCCTTATTCCTTATTCACTGAATCATAACACATCTTTACAGTTTGAGAGGTTACACATGTCACATGTTCTGCTTTCATTTAAGGATGAGGATGAGGACAATGACGACACTGCAGCGGAAGAGGAAGACCCAGAGGTCCCATCGGGGCCTCGGCCTGTCATCTCCGACCTGGTAAAGAAGGAGAAGATCACTCCTATCCCAGAAGGAAGTGCCTTCTTCATCTTCAGCAACACAAACCCGTAAGATGACATTCCATTTGTGCATACACACACAGGTTGTTACTCATATCACACTGATGTCTGTGTTGTGTTTTTTCTTCTTTTTCCTCCAGGGTTCGTGTGTTTTGCCACAGACTCATTAATCATCACATTTTCACCAATCTCATCCTGGTGTTCATCATGCTCAGCTCTGTCTCACTCGCTGCTGAGGATCCAATCCGAAACTTCTCAGCTCGCAATATTGTAAGTTTACAAACCTTTCACAGAACTTCATAACTTCAAACAGTTTAGTAAAGATACATGAATGAAGTAACATAATTAATAAATAGCTTTTCTCATGCTAATCTTTGTTTAACAATTTGGGATGCCTTTAAATGACCATACTCTTGGTTTTGCATGTTTTAGCCCATTTATTCTAACTACTGCATATTTTACTTTATATGGATCATTTTGCAAAGCATACTCTACATGAGGCAGTATTCATGACATTTAAGTAGCAGTAAAAGAACAAAAACAGAACAAAAACAACTTCACAACACGTGTTCTTAAGGACAATTAAAACATGCTTTTAGTCCAAATTGAAAAGTAACAAAAAAAAATATTGCATTTTACTTTTTGACATGAATCACTTATTTTTGATAGTAATGAGTAATAGGATGACATTCAAAAAACAACATCTGGTTACTGGAGTGAAAATGACATTTTCCTTTGGTATGTATTAAATTCATGTTTGTTATTTCTACACTACAGCATTTCTTTATCTTGAGCCATGTGATTTATCCTCTCTTTAACCTTGACAAGAAAGCATTACTTGCAGTTTATTTTCCAAAACATAAATTCAGTGTAATTGTCCTGTCAGGACACCAGGATGAGTACTTGAAAATATAGTGTCCATAGGGGACATCTGATCACCCTGTTCCTTCTGGTCTTTTTCACCATTTAGAAGTCAAGTCCTTAACAGTAGCCTTTTAAATCTAAGACACTACTAAGTTCACATTGTCCTTTTATAGTTTTGTTTGTATTTTGTTTGTTTTTTTGCATGTGATTGCAGTAGATTTTAGCTGTGTCCACTATAAAGTAGAGATTTTAATGAATTAGTTGGGCACGCATATGCTTTACAAGAAGATAAGAAACTGAGTAGTTCATCAGACTAGTTCCAGGTTTCTGTGCAGTTTCTTGATTTTCACTTCCATATAAAAGCAAAGTGAAACTCCTCGTCTGCTGCAAGGTGTGAACACATATTTTATGAGCTAAAACAGGCAAAAACAAGTAACTTTGCTGCGTGATCTTCACCCTTTCCAGAAAATGCTTTTTTTTTTTTTCCCTTTAATCTTGTTAACATGTGATGTATGACGCTGCACAATGAACTGTCTTTGTTAAACATCTACGTTGCTTCTTGCAGATACTTGGTTACTTTGACTATGCTTTCACGGCTATCTTTACTGTTGAGATCGTTTTGAAGGTAAATTCCCTGTGTCCCCTGTGCGTGCTGTACTAACCACACCCCAATAACATTCCAAACGTCTCGTTGCCTTCCAGGTCCTAGGCTATGCAGATTATGTCTTCACTAGTATGTTTACATTTGAGATCATATTGAAGGTAACCCCTTAAATGACAACGAGAGCCTTGCTGCATTTTCTCCTTGTGTGTCACCCGCCACTCAGTACAACCTGGCTTGTTTGTTTCCTTTCTCTTATTTACTTTTTTCTTCATGGCACCTCTTTTAAAAAGCAAAAGAAAAAAAAAAGAAGCAAATATTGGAATTTTTAGTCACTATTTTGCACACACCAACACAAACACAAGATTTGTGCAAATTACACTGATGAAATAACTGTTAGGGGAAGGAAACATCATCAACATTACATTATACTCACATGGGTGTCACTTCATTCGGGCAGTCATTGCTGAAATGATTTTGATGATGCAGATATGTAATAAGTAATGCAACCCCCTGTGCGATGCAACAAAATTTAATGGGCTGTTCAGACATTGCATTGGCTGAAGTTGAGTTTGAGGTCATCTTCAGAGTGGTGGTTTGAAAGTCGAAAATCAACTCCAGTCAAAGCTAACTCCATGCCTCTCGTACTGACTGCTCCTCAGATTACCCATAAAAGAGGGGGCAAAACCAACCATGTTCCTGCTGAGCATGGTTCAGTCTGCTTTCCCTAACTGAGTGCATAGAAATGTGGAGTTGTCTCTGCAGCTTTTTTTGGTGGCGGTAAACACCTGCCAAACTCAGTGCTGTTTGACTCTAAATTCCTCACTGCTCTCAGTTAGCAAACTCATCTAGTCCTCATCTGCAGGTCTCCACATTTACATGCACTCTTAAAAGGAATCCTTTACTTTTATTATTTAAAGAAGAGTTATTTTGGCTGGTTTTTCTTCTCTGCCTGCTGAACTCTGGAGTTTTAATTGGGAGCTGCTTCCCCTTATGCTGAACTATTAAAGAACATAATGGAATGTGCTTTAAGCTGACGGTCCACATGAATGTGACAGTAAGGCCATTTCTATTTTCCAATCTCTATAACTAGAGCTCTTGCAGGTAGTAAATATCCCTGACATCATGGCAACAAAATGCATGTTTTATTGCCTCCCATAGTAGATTGCGAAATGAATGACTTACTACTACATTCATGTAGTTATGGGCCGTGGGGGTGGCGATTGTAGATTTAGCCTCCTTTTTCACTGCTCTGAACTCGCCACCCCGAATAAGAGTGATCTACAAGAGTGTGGAGATGTGTGCGGGCGTGTGTGTTTGACTGCAAGATAATGGGAATGAGTGCTGAGAATTAGTTTTTCCTATTTAAAGTGTTAGCGCAATGTGTTTGTCTGTTTCTGCTAAAGTATGAAGAGTGTAACAATGTTTTTGTTTCTGTATGATACATGTTTTTTTTCTTTGTCATTTGCTCCTTTAACTTCCTCTGTCCTCTCCTCAGATGACAACATATGGAGCTTTTCTTCATAAAGGAGCATTCTGCAGGAATTACTTCAACCTTCTGGACTTGTTGGTGGTGGGAGTATCCCTCGTTTCTTTTGGCATTCAGTGAGTACAGAAAAACCAGAACATATTTGCATCAAGCTTACAGGAAGAATAAAGCCAAAGGAATCAAAGTGAGGAAATAAACTGAGATCCCTTTTGAGCAGCAATATAGAGGTGAAAAGGAAGGCTGAAAACTTCAGAACTTCAGTCATCAAAGTAAATGATTTCCTGAGTGTTTTATCAAATTTTTTATGGTTTTGTACATCACCATAGAAGCTGTATCTGTCATGCTGCTTCTTTTTCATTTACCTCTTGAAAAAAATTCACTCTTTCGGTTTTATAAATCAGGCCATTCAGTTTGACTGACCATACATAGTTTAGTTTGACATACCATACAAGCAAAGTGCAGCAGTGACTTTGAGCTCCTGAAATGGTTCTCGAACCCCTAAAAAGTTCATATTTGTCTGTTTCTCATTTTTACAAACTGATATTACAACCATTTGTTTAAACTATTCAGGTCTTCTGCCATCTCTGTGGTGAAGATTCTCAGGGTCCTTCGAGTTCTTCGACCCCTGAGGGCCATCAATAGGGCCAAAGGCCTGAAGGTGGGTAGTACTCAAGACCTTCTGTAGCGTGCTCACAATAACCACCACTATCTGAAACTCTACCTTTAAATGTTTTTATCTGTGTCTTACAGCACGTTGTGCAGTGTGTGTTTGTGGCTATCAGAACTATCGGTAACATCATGATCGTCACCACGCTGCTTCAGTTCATGTTCGCCTGTATAGGCGTGCAACTGTTTAAGGTCAGTGTCTCTGAGCTTGAAAAAAACCTTATTAATACACATGAAGCCAGAGAGGTTCAGAATGTATAATAACAGCAAAAAATTGTTTTTACAGGGAAAATTCTATCGCTGCACAGATGAAGCTAAGTCCAGCCCAGAAGAGTGCAAGTTAGTTTCACCCCTTCTTGTTCCTGCACCACAAATTACCTGGTTTAACATCACAGGTTGGACTTAAACCTCCATGCAACATGTTTTCTCATAGGGGCACCTACATCCTGTATAAGGATGGAGATGTGAACCAGCCAACTGTCCACAAACGGGTTTGGCACAACAGTGACTTCAACTTTGACAACGTCCTCATGGCCATGATGGCTCTGTTCACTGTGTCCACTTTTGAAGGCTGGCCTGCGTAAGATTAAGTGATATAATCCTTCAGATGATAACTTCATAGATGATGTCTAGAGAAAGTGTGAATCTGTAAATCTGAATCACATACTACACTTGTTCTCATGTTCCCTTAGGTTATTATACAAGGCCATTGACTCCAACAGGGAGAACCTTGGTCCCATTTACAACTACCGTGTGGAGATTTCTATCTTCTTCATCATCTACATCATTATCATCGCCTTTTTCATGATGAACATCTTCGTAGGTTTTGTGATCGTTACATTTCAGGAACAGGGAGAGAAGGAGTACAAAAACTGTGAACTCGACAAGAACCAGGTCATTAGGAGCACAAAATGTGTAAAAATATATGTGTAAAATATAATGATAAATTTTTTTAGACTTTTATTTTTGTTTTTTAATGTGTTACACAGAAAATCTAAGGTTTCTCTTGTTTCTCTTGTGTCAAGAAAAATGCAGGAGCAAGACTTTCTAACAATAAGGACTATTTTACTTGACAGATGACAATCTAATGCTGATTACCACCTTTACATTTTTAATATTGTGTCTCATAAGAATCATCTAGGGTGGATTTGAAAGAGAATATTAAGCGTGTTCTTAATTGTGCCTCAAGTAAAATATTTTATGTGTATTTGTATGCAGCGTCAGTGCGTGGAATACGCTCTTAAAGCCCGTCCACTGAGGAGATACATCCCAAAGAACCCTTACCAGTACAAGTTCTGGTATGTGGTGAACTCCACTGGGTTTGAGTACATTATGTTTGTGCTCATCATGCTCAACACACTCTGCCTGGCTGTGCAGGTAAGAAGTCAAGTATTTACCTGCCAGAAAACCAACCAAAAAAAATCAGTGTCTCTTCGAAATTATGGGTTTTTCTACAGCCACAGCCAAACAAAATAAAAATTATTAGTAACTACTTGTATTAGTCAGGGTTTCATTTGTTTAAGCATAGTATACATTATTGTTTATCAGATGGTCTGAGATGTACCTCCTGGGTTTTTTGCAATTTTTCTGAGCATTGCTCAGAGCATCGAGTTGAATTTGCTGGGACATCTATTGAAGATTGTGGCATTTTGCTGACACACACCTGAATGCTCCAGACCAGCAAATTGCCAAAACTAATGCTTTTTTATAGAGGTGGTCACACTTGCTGAAATTAATAAAGGTCATTTGATTAGCAGAACCTGGCTGCTACTTACCCTCTTAATTCCTATGGAAGCAGTAAGGGCGTACTTAGTTTTTCACAGGACTCATGATTTAGGTCTGCATATTTACAGTCATATGGACTCCGAGTCCATATGACTGTAAATATGCAGACCTAAATCATTAGAGTCTCTTGTAAATTGCTAAAAGTCTTTTCATTAGTATGGATGTCTCAGTCTGTAAAATGTTATTTTGAGTTGCTCAACAAGAAATACTGTCTGCTTTACTGTAATAATTACATTATGATGACTTCACTATTTTGACTTTGGCATTGGCAAAATTACAAGAAACACTGTGGTACACATCAGTGCAAGCAAAAGTCATGCTACAGTCACAGAAAAACAAACATTACTGCTTTACTTTCCCATTATTCTACTAAGCTTTTTTGTTTGCTTGTTTAAAATTAATTAAGGTGCATTTCAAAAGAATAGCAGCTCTGCTTTCCTTTTTTTTTAACTGACTATCTCCATTTCTGTCTACAGCACTACGGCCAGTCTACACTGTTTAACTACGTAATGGACATTCTCAATATGGTCTTCACTGCTGTATTCACTGTGGAAATGGTTCTCAAACTCATCGCTTTCAAACCCAGGGTGAGTTGACATACAGCATAAAATTACATCCAGCTGACACAAACAGATGTTTAACATGCGTTTGCTGTGACATAGTTTTATTTATTACTGAAATTTTCCAGCATTTTTAGAAAAGTAAGAAGGACAATATCACTAAATATCAGTCAATTAGCTTAGCTTATCATAAAAAAATGGAAACAGGGCAAAACATCCATCTAAAGAGTCTCTGCCTGTTAAACTCTATGTGATATCCAATTGGCTGAAAAATTAGTCCTACTGTGAAGTGGCAAAATGTGCAATTCTGTGAATGGGCACTTAAGGCTGGCTCCAGGAGCAAGTAAATCCCCTTAGATTCCAATGTTAAAATGCCTAGTTTTTGGTGGTGACGTCCAGAATACTAAATTCTGTGCTTCAAAACATCACAAACCAATGGATGACATCATGATGGCTGTCCAACTTTTATATACAGTCTATGGCTATATTCCATTTGCTTACACAAGGCTGCAGAAAATAACATTTAAAGATGATTGCTAAGTAAAGCTGTGAATGGTATCCATCTCTTAAGCATATTTCTAAAAAAAATACAATTTATATAATGTTCAGTAATATTTATTAAAGGAGCACCATGTGGAAATGTATGACCACTGATGAGTCAGTAAATATTTTTTTCCATTTCCCCTTTGATGTGGATGCCTGGCTGACAGCTCTGTGTTGAGAAGAAGGACAGGATGCTAGTAAGAGAAAAATGTGTGGGGTGCAGTGCTTCAATTTTTAAGCTAAAAATAATCTTTTTGCCAGTTTTTAGTCACAGAGTTTTTGTATGTAATTTTAGTGTTAGAATGGAATTTGTTCAAATTTAGTGCTCTGCAATTCAATCACAGTCTGTATAATCATGAGCCCTTCAGGTGAAGTAGCTAGCAGGGGTTCCTGTGCGTCGTTAAATAAGAGTTTAGTTGATTTAAATTTCAGTGTTAGAGTAAAGTCTTTTTGTTTTTTTGCTGATATCACATTCAACTCGCCCACCACACGCTCAACCTCACTCAGGGATATTTTGGAGATGCCTGGAATGTGTTCGACGCTCTGGTTGTGATTGGCAGCATAGTAGACATTGTTCTCAGTGAAATTGATGTAAGTAAGCTCAGCTTAAACCACCCCACTGCTCTTTGACCTCTTTGTATTCAGACTACCTCGGCAGCAGGTTTCAGGGTCAGGACTCTGAGTTCTACCGCTTTATCTAACTTTTTCCTCCTTTCTTTCTCTCTCCAACCCTTCCATTTCATTACAACTTGTGGCTCATTCCCCCTCTTCCTTAAAATTTCTACTCTGTCTGATTCACCCTGTCTTCACGGTCTCTCGCTTTCATTCCCATCTTTACCCTTCATGCACTAACAGCACTATTTTGCTGATGCTTGGAACACATTTGATGCCTTAATTGTTGTTGGTAGTGTCGTCGATATCGCTATCACCGAAGTTAATGTAAGTACTACTTCTTTTCTGATTTGTAAGTTGAACTGAAGCCTTACGAGAAAGCCACATGGCCAGTGTCAGTATTAGTAGCTTGAATTTAAATGTTATCTAGCTTCCTCTATAAAATGTGATCTATCAAGCCGGGTATTTCCATGCTGATCTTCAAACGTGACATGTTTAAAATTTTAGGGACACAACAATATATCAGCCAGACGTGGGTATTGGCCAATATTGGCTTTATTGACTGACAGAGGATAACATTTACCAATGTCAGTGAACAACATTGATTTTGTATTAATTTAGAGCTAGCTAATTGTCCAAATATAGTGTGATAAAGAGCTGAATTTATGAAGTTTTTTTCTGAATTTATGAAGTTAAATAAATTCAGCACAATCTTTTGTGCTTGAGAAGTTAGCAACAAAAATCCAAATAAACAAACTAATAGAAATATTGGCAATGGAAACGCATCCCTAAAAAAGTCTAAAAAGTGATTTAAAGGTGCCGTTGGCTTTGTTTGTAAAACTTCAGTTTGATTTTCATGATACTTTTCATTCATGCTGCATTAACACTGAATTAATCTAACCCAGGTCTTTCTTGTTGGAGTACTTCTTCTTCTCTATGTGCTGTTGTCACTGTGTTGCAGTTTTTGACAGGATATCATGACAAAATTGTTGATGAACATGTTGATTATTCTGTTTATTCTTGGACATAGCAATGTCAAAACCTCACATTTCTTTGTGAACTGTGGCCAGCATTTGGTCCAGAGCAGCATGGTTTATGATGTAGCTGTCTAACTCTTACTCTTGTTTATTTTGTTTCCATAGAAACTTGTAGAGGCAAGTATGGCAATGAAAAAAAAAATGTTGTTTGTGTGTAACCTGTTGTTGATAACAACTTTATCTTTGGGACCCCTTTGCTGTGGATTAAAAACTAAATTACTCACTTGATGTTTTAATGACAAGTGCAAAGAGATTTTTTGTAATTTTGCAGTACTTTTACAATTAATATCAAGGCTCAGTAAAATAGTTGATGATTGCTTCTCTTTATGGCTTTGCTCTGCTAAAAAAACAACACCTAAAACAAAGACTGGGTGTCTACTCTTTTTGTTTGGTTCTTTGAGCTTAGCTAGTACATAAATAGTAAGAGAAAGTTCCAACCAATACCCAAATGTTACATTTCCAATTAATAATTATGGTGATTACGGTGCTTACTATAGGGGTAGCATACTAAAGGCTTACCACCCAAATTGACCCTTCTTCCCCCTCCTGAGTGCTCTCATGTCTGAGCTGCAGTGCTGTTTTTCTGGAGTAATATTTCATGTTTTCTCAGTTTGTGTTCCAAAATGTGTGTCTGCATGAGTGCACAAAGAAACATTTACTTTGTTTAAAACATAGGAGATAGTGGTGTGTTTTCAGGTTATTTATTGTTATGCATGTGTGTTTTATGTGTGTGCAGTTTGTACTTTAGATTGTATGTATGAGTGTATGCAGAGGTGTGCGTGCGTGCGTGTGTGTGTTTGTGTGTGTTTGTGTGTGTGTGTGTGTGTGTGTGTGTTGCGAATGTTGGAGACATGATGTTTATTTCACATTGTGGTTGTATGACACACTTTTCATGGCATTTATTTCTTATTTGCACTGCATGTTAATATTCAGATATTATAGTTTTGCATTTATTCATAACAGTTGATCTGTTATGAGGATGTGTTTTAAGTCAGTGGTTTTATTTTTCTACTTGCTTGCCGTATCAGTCATAAATCGTGTCATTGCTCAGATTCTTACCAGACTACTGTGACCTCTCCAAATGCATGTTGGGGTGTCAGACACTCACCTCATCCCCCTAACATCCTTTCCATGTCCCGCCTCTCGCAGATGGCGCTTGGCCACTCGCTCCATTCCCCTCTGGTCAGTTTTTTCCATAGAGCCTTGTGAAGTTTGTCCTTTTTCGCTTGCTATACCCCTCTTTACTTCCAGACAGAATGGCCCTGGAGCTCAGAGCTTGGAAATTCTACACAACATTAAGGACAATAATGTTGTGTATTAAAATAGAACCTATGAAGCTCAATCTGTTTGTGAATTCTTAACAAAAGTTTACTTGTTTTTCTTAATGTCATCATTTATTGTCCTTTAAGTTGTGTAGAGGCTACTGTGGCTTCACATGCAGCTGCTGTAATGCATCGATAATCAGGGAACAGATCAAGTCACAGAGTGACCTAAAAGGAAAAGATACTAAAACCTAGGCTTCAGGTGTGATGTTCAAATCAAAAATTGTCTGTTCACTGTTAACAGTGAAAAATAATCAGGTAAGGTTTGAAAATTCACTGGGAGGGCAGTAGAGACTAATTTAGTCTAATTTTGTACCCTTACAATGATGGTGGTTTAATGCAGCTGAGTCTGAGGTTCTTTGATGATCTTGTGTTTGTGTCTCTGTGAGTGATTGTCTCTGTGTTTTGTTCTGTCTTCCTGTAGTGAGCTCTTAAAGCTCAGAATGGAGCTCATGTGTAGCGCAGGTGTGTAGACTCCAGTCAGGTGCATGAACACTCACAGCAACTCTCTACTCTCCCTCTGTTTACACCTTTCTGCCTTTCTTCTTCTTCCTGTTTCAGTATGGCTCAATCTCTCTGGTTTTATTTTCAGTCCTAGTATTGGTCTCTATTGCTGTTTCCCTCGTCCTCCTGCCTCTTTGTCTCGCTCTCTCTCTTCCTTCTGATGTTTATTCATATCCTTCTGCACCGGACTGTGAGAGCGCCCTGCTATGGCAGTTTTGTTGCAGGGCACTACTGACATGCATGAGTTGCTGCATTGCTATGAGTTCACATCATTCAAAGGTCTTGCGTGTGCGTGCAGTGCTTCCCCAGCAACGTGGCAATGCTGAACGCATGCTCCATCAGCGCTGTGGCCAGGATTACCTAAAGAACCTCCTCAGGCTAATTCTACATTTTTTTTAACCATTTCTGCTCATTCTGCACCTCATAATGACGGTTTGCAAAGTATCGACTCAAGCCATATCTGTCTGATTATCTTATGTTGCCAGTGCTGAGCCTTTCTGATATTTTCCACATTAAGCTAAATCCTTTTTTGCTGTAAAATCACATTATTATGATACAGGCTCAGCCACCATCACTATGACTGATGTTTCTTTTTTTTAAAAATTTTGCATCTGGACCTTCTTTGTGTACAAATGCTCGCTGATTACAACTGATGAAATCAAATGATTTATTTGTCAGTTGACATGAATTGCAAACAACAGTTGTGTATGAGTGTGAATCTGTGTGAGTGATTGTGTGTACTTAATTTATCATACTCAAGCTCTTTTGGTCAGCAAATTTTCAGTCACTGAAAATGACAAACTATTGGAGTGTGAACATCCTACTTGTGCTCTCTTCTGTTTATTTGTGCCATAGTAGATAATGCATTAAGCACACAATGTATGATTTTTGTCCAGTCAAGTCATATGTTGATGTGTATTTGCCTGAATCTGAAGCCTACAGGGTATATGTTGAGAGACAGCAAGACTCTGTAAGAACAGCACATGATGCTTTTATAGCAACATCGATTCATAACATTTGTCAGTTAGCCAACTACTCATTAACATTGTCTAAAGGCATCTCGTCATAAAATCCATTTAGTCCCATCAGTAAAAACCATTACACTGGGGGAGTGATAAAGTTGTGTGCCAGTCTTAAATGTTGATTCGTATTTAAGTCATTTTATGTTGTATGTCAGTCTGTTATTCAATTATTAAATCCCACATAGAAATGTTAAATAATGTAAACTTGTTGTTTGGCAGTCTTTTAAAGTGTTAAGATAATATTTAGTAGTAAATAAATGTCTGTCTTTGTCATAGTGAAACTAAAAGACAGTTTTGTCCTGTCAATGAGAAGAGTAGTGACTTTGTTCTGTCTGCGTCTTTGCTGACGTGTGCTGGTGTTGTGTGATTAAAAAAAATCAAATGTGTTGTTCAACGTTTTTTTGGCCCATTGTGTGTTAGACCTGCGGGCTCTGTACAAGTCATTAATACAGGTCTTTGATTTTAAAGCCAACGGAGACTCCTCAGTTGGATGAGATG
>VUQS01029809.1:0-10969 GCA_015108495.1 Heterochromis multidens | reverse complement strand
CCTCCTCCTGCCCCCCCCCCCCCCCCCCCCGCCCCCCTCCCTTACCCCTGTCAGGGCCATGCCATGTTTGGATTTGCATTTCTCTGTTTGGTCTTCTGTTGTCAGTTACACTTTCTATGATCTATTGCTTATTTCAATTCCATGTTATGTATTATTATCTTATCATGTTCAGGTTTCCGTTGTCTTTATATTTCTTTTTTTTCTCATGTTGCTTTTGTTAGCTCATTCGCATAAATCCTCAAAACATTTGCCTTTCATTTTCTTTTTGTTTGGAGTTATTTTCAAGGAGAGTGTGTCTCTCAAACGTGACGTTTGTATCCTGTTAGGTGAGAGTGGGTTTTAAGCCGCTCTTCACGTTTGTATTGTTGACACTGCTACATGGTCTCTGCCACCATTCTTGGGTGGGGTAGTGACCCATGGATGACCCCTGGGATCAGGTCACCCAGCTCTGACCTGTGAACCTCCTGACTGACCCATTCGGGTTGGTCCCACTGTGACTCCGCATGCAGTGACTCTGGACTGAGGGTGCCATGCTTGTGCAGATGTGTACTGTCAAGTATGGCAAGGTTTTCTCCAGCATGCTTGCCTCCTTGCTTCCTTCCCTGTAGGTCTTTACAGTGACAGGAAACCTGACAGTGCTTTATACACAGGCAGAAACAGAAACATATCAGCTGCAGCACACTGCATAAGAGACTTCACTTGATTTTATTTCTTGAAGTCTTGACGATTTTGTATAGGATAGCTGCATTAATATTTAAAAGCCATGGCAGTCAAACTCTGCTCAAATTTAAAAAAATAAAACAGCTTTGATTTAAAGATACATTTTGAGTTTTCACAATGAAAAGATGCAGTGCTGCTTTCTCAGCCCATATGTAGCTGATACTGAGGTCTTAGATAAGACTTCATCATCCCATAAAGCACAGCTAGGTGCTCTGTGTTCACTATAAACATACTCTGTTGCTCTTCTGCTGCTAACACTGGACTTTTCCTTCTCAGAACACGGAGGACAGTGCTCGCATCTCCATCACTTTTTTTCGTCTGTTTCGAGTCATGCGGCTGGTCAAACTTCTCAGCAGAGGGGAGGGCATTCGCACCCTGCTTTGGACTTTTATTAAATCCTTTCAGGTAAGATGCAGTGCAAGTGTCTAATTATTGTCTGAGGGAAAAATTAAAGTTACTCATATTCATCTTTTTCTTCTTTTTTCCTGGTTTTTGCTTTAAGGCTCTGCCATATGTTGCTCTTCTGATAGCCATGCTGTTCTTCATCTACGCTGTCATTGGCATGCAGGTTGGTAAATAAATTGAACATAAAATATTTTCCCACTGATTTTTACCCACATCAATAAGAGTGGAGTTGTATTCATTTGGCAATGTTTCTGTCACAGGTGTTTGGAAAGATTGCAATGGTTGATGGCACTCAAATTAACAGAAACAACAACTTTCAGACCTTCCCCCAGGCTGTGCTCCTTCTCTTCAGGTCTGTAGATAACTGATGTCAGGCCATCAGGAAAATCACATTTGTTTTCTAGGTGATTAATTTGTGTCTGTCATGAATGCATTTTCTCCAGATGTGCCACAGGTGAGGCATGGCAAGAGATCATGTTGGCCTGTATGCCAGGGAAACTGTGTGACCCAGAGTCCGACTACAACCCCGGGGAGGAGATGACGTGCGGCAGTGGATTTGCAATAGTTTACTTCATCACCTTCTACATGCTCTGCGCTTTCTTGGTACACAAAATGAAACTGTGTTTTGCTTAGGATTTATTTCTTAGCAATTACACTTTGTATTGCATTACTTTCTCATAAGCAAATAGGGTATTGAGAGTTCTGTCTCTTAAATATGTCAGTTTTCACACTGCAAGTTTAATATGTGTAACATATTACTGTACATACCATATTTATTCATCATTTTGATAATCCATAATCCATATACCTAGAACTAATATGAAAATGGGCAAAAACGAATAATCATCTTTAAAATCATCATAAAATCTTTAAAGAAAAGCAACAGGTCCAAGGTATGTGTGCCATAGCACAATAGCATCATAGTAGAAATATCCTTCCTTTAAAATACCATGTGTTGCTAGAACAATATACAGTATGTCTATTATTTTTAAGCTGCTTATATTAATTTCTCTAATATGAAACATTTAAAGTATTTTAAAAGACTTGTATAAAGGCCATTTTCTTTTATTTTCTTAGATTATCAATTTGTTTGTGGCCGTCATTATGGACAACTTTGACTATCTGACACGTGATTGGTCCATTCTTGGTCCTCACCACCTTGATGAATTCAAGAGAATTTGGTCAGAGTATGACCCTGAGGCAAAGTATGTGCTTTATTCCTTATCTGAATATTCATGTTTATGTACAGCTTTTTGACTCTGTCCATTAATGTCAATTTATTTTTCTCATATAGAGGCAGAATTAAACATCTGGATGTTGTAACCCTTCTTCGTCGTATCCAGCCTCCTCTGGGCTTCGGCAAACTGTGTCCTCACAGAGTGGCTTGCAAGGTCTCTTCTCCTCTCCTCTAATTTTGATTTAAGAATTTCAGGTGTAAATAATGATTATTTTACAACAATATTAAAGGCTTGTGCATGTTCTCTTCTTTCAGAGGCTGGTAGCCATGAACATGCCTCTGAACAGTGATGGCACTGTTATGTTTAATGCCACTTTGTTTGCACTGGTGCGGACAGCCCTAAAGATAAAAACAGAAGGTATAAACTTAACATGAATCACATTGCATTACATTGCTCCTAAAAACAAAAAAAAATATTCCCAAAACTCACACACTGGGTTAATTGTTCTCTGTTAACTGTAACAAACTTGAATTTAAAACTGCTGTAACGTGGAGGGCTGGATTCTCAGGGATGCCTGTTTCCCTGTGGTGCAGGTAATCTAGAGCAGGCCAACGAAGAGCTGCGAGCTGTTATCAAGAAAATTTGGAAGAGAACCAGCATGAAGCTGCTGGATCAAGTGGTGCCCCCTGCTGGTGGTTAGTGGAATTAAAATCACATACACCGTCAGGTCCTTCTGTTATAGTTTGACACACAAACCAAGCTAAAGCAGCCTGACGAGAACACACACACACAAACCATATGTTGCCATGCTGTTCAGATATAATTACTCCAAACGGATCTTTCATAACTAAGTCCTTAAATAAAACCTCACACGCTCACAGACAAATTCTTGCATATAAGTAAAGCTATATTGTGCTGTTTCTGCTTTGTTCATGTTCTCCCTGTTGTCCCCTCAGCAGTATGTTTTTTTTTAGTCTGTGTGTATTCAGTACACACTGCTCCCTCCCTCCTGCCCTGGATGCTGATGGAGGCCACTGACTATCTGCTGGGCTTTGGGCTTGCATGGCCTTATAGACCACTGTGCAAGAGCATGCTTCGTCTTTCTCTCTAACATCTCTGTCCTTCCTTCTTTATCTGTCTCTTCTCTCTGCTTTCTCCTCTTCTCTCTTTTTTACTGCCTGAGCTTTTACAGCTTTTTCTCCTCACACTTTTGTATCTGTGTCCAAAACTTTGAAAACACTTCAGAATATTCTGAAGCAGTTCTGTTTTAGGGTGGTGGCATGGAACTAGTGTTGCCTCTCTCTCTGATCTCTGTCCCCAGCGTGCTTGTTCAAAGTGATTCAGACCCCTGCTTCAGAATGATTCTCACACACTCTCTTACATGCTTTTTAAATAAAAAATGGCAAAATATACATGCAAGAACACAAGCTTCGAGCACAGTATTTAGAGAACAGCATACATAATATTACCAAAGGGCATACATGAGCACAAGCATATGAAGTTACACACTGACATGTATGATGCATACTGTAGTTCTGCTTGCTTGCATGTGCTAAAGCAGTAAAATAGCATTCAATAGCATCCTTTGACATTTAAGAAAGAGTTTGGTTCAAACACACTCTTGCCTCCTGATAAAAAAAAAAAAAAAATTGTGGCCTAAATGGAAATATTGTTTTTGATAAATATCTAAAAAAATTGAAAAGTCTCTCTGTTTTGCATCTGTTGTGATTAATTGAACAGAATTAAGAGAATCTGTAATTTTCAATCATCCTATACACCTGTCTTACCTCATTTCTGGTCAGACGCTCCTCTTCATCTTCTCTTGAGGAAGAAAAGATATACTACAGTGCAATAGTAATCATTTAAAGCTTGAATAGGCCTTTTTAATGTTGCAGGTGTTTGAACATTTAATTCCTCTAGTTAAATCTATTCACTTTAAAGTCTAACATATTTATATACATGTAATCTCACTTCTATCATCTGAAGTCCCTCACATGTAGAAGTACACAAGTATAGACATGTTAAAATATATTTGTTCTCTGTCGTTTTTGAAATACAGCAAATGATCCTATTTGGTACAGAATGAGGTACAGTATATACACCATCAGAATGGATGTATAGAATTTAGATAGAAATCATTTGGTTGATGGAGGTTAAAGAGTGCCTCGCTTTTCTTAAGTCCTAAGGTGGTGGACCCCTGCCACCATTAGATGAGCGGAGAGAAGAGTCTTTCCCTCTCTCTCCCAGGGTACTGTGTGTTGCTGACATAGGAAGCATTTGTGTGGTCTGTTCACTCAGATGATGAGGTAACCGTGGGGAAGTTCTATGCCACCTTCCTGATACAGGACTACTTTAGGAAATTCAAGAAACGTAAAGAGGAAGGCCTGGTGGGTGCACACCCTTCCCAGAACAACACAGCCATTGCTTTACAGGTGAGTCTTACAGCACTCAAGTGTGTTTCTGACAGTGTGAGACAGACTGTTGAGAACTTTGTTAAGATGAATGAATGAATATGAATGAATTTTGTTTAAATCTGCAACACATCTCTGTGCATTTCATTCAGATATCATCAAGAGTGCTAATGTTATGGTTTATGATCCAGCAGGACGTTCATGATCTTGGTGTACAGTATGACTCTGTGATTTATATGTTTCCCGTGTGTGAATTTGGTACTTGTGTCTCTGTGTCTTAAAAATCATAGATGTTGATGTTAAGCGCATATCACTGTCTTCAGCTACCATTTCATGTGTTTTCTGTGCATCACAGTTCACGATTCATGAATTTCACATGCAAAGCTTGTTGCAATTTCTGTTACCTTATAATGTATGATATATGGCTTCAGTATAGTCCCATATATCAACGTCAGTCAAAAAACATGACCAACTAGTTTTTTTATAATCAACTTTTTCTATGGATTCTGCTATTTTGCTTATATTATATACATCTACAAAGAAAAGCGCTAGAAGAAAATTATTTTTTTTTACTATAAAGAAATAAGTGGTTCTCAGACTTTGATTTACTTATTTTTCAGCCAAGTACCTCCTGACTAGTGCAAAAAAATTGCTGAAAGGGCTACAATGTGATATCAGTATCTTGTTTATAAAACAACAAACCTGCATTATAAAATCAGTTAAGATATGGCATGCACTCTCACTTTAAATGTCTACACAAAAAGTAATTTGTGATGACTGTCAGTTTTATCTTGGGCTTGATTAGCTGAGTACTTTCTCTAGTAGTCTTCTAAACATTTTTGTTATGAGCCAATAAGCACAAAGTTGTCTGCATTGCCCAGTTTGAATAAATCCTACCTAATTTTCATAATGAGGTTTAAATGCACAAAGAAATGTAAAAATGAAATATATAAATAAATACCTTTTAGGAGTAATGAGAAGTAATGTGGAAATGCAAAAGGAATGTACACAGTAATAAATACATAGATAAATGATTTAATCTAAAAATTAATAACTTAATAAAACAGGAAATTAAGTAAATAGAATAATAAATATAAAGATAAATAAATACAAAAATAAAATAAATCAATTATATATGTAAGCCTAATTCATACACCCAAAATAAAAATTGCTCTCTTTTTCTGAATTAACAAGATATATTAAAATCCCAGAAAAGCCTCTTTTCACTTGAAAGCTTAATTTCGTGGGTAATGATGCTTAGTTTGTTTTTGGTTTGGGTTTAAAACATTGGAAGACACTTAAATTATTTTGTGTAATCAAATAGCCAGATGAAATTGATTTTAAATTCACTGTCTTATATCCTTCAATTTCCTTTGTATTTTTCTTCTTTTCATTGGACTTTAGCTGTTCCAGTACTCCACAGAAAAACACATTTAAAATATGTTGTTTTTTTATGTTAACACTGTGATTTGTAATTTAGTCAGAAGATCTCTCTCATTCTTGGTGATAAGGAGGTAACTGCAGCAATCAAACTCTTTGCGTTGTTGATTTCTCTTTCGACAAAGTTTTATTTCACAGACTGCAGCCATTGCATTGAAAAATTGAATACTGAATACAGTGTATGGTCTATTGAACTTAAATGTTTTTTATAGTCTAATTATTTAAAGAATTATCCATGAATCACTATTTCTTATTAACATTAAAATACCCAAAGTATTTCCAATATGTGATAGAAGGCATACCTGGATGCTACAGAAAATGTCAGTAAGACTTACATAAGGCTACATTCAGGAGAGCACATCTGTCTGTCTCTGTGTTCTCATCTCTCACAGTCTGCCAGTACTGTAAGTGTCAGGTGTTGTACAGCACAGGTGCGTGTATGTTCAGTATGTGTGGTGGTTGTGACTGTACTGTTCGCACTGTGAGTTTTAAGATGAAGGTCACAGCCGTAGCTCTTAGCCCTCTTGTTGTCATGGTTCCAGGCTGGCCTTCGCACGCTGCATGATATTGGGCCCGAAATTCGCCGAGCGATATCATGTGATCTGCAGGATGACGAACTAATAGACTTTATTCCAGAGGAAGACGAGGAAATTTATAGGGTAACTGATTTAAATTTACATGAAGGGAAATGTTTGTGCTTGTAAATAATTATTCCTGTTCATGGAAATCTACATATGAAAAATCTAGCTATAGATGGGAATGGACTAAGAAGCATTTATCAGCTAAATCTGTAGCAGAAGCATTGGCCTCAAATTTTACATCTACAATATGTATTTATTATTTTTTTTAATGAGTTCATTTTGCTTTATTATGTTTCTCCTCCATTTCAGTTCCAACAATCTAAACAGTGTTTTATTTTGCTCACACATCATGCCATGAACCAGCTTCTTAACTTACTTTTGCACATATATTTTCCAAAACAATATCAGCTCTCAGACTTAACATCAATGGTATTTGTCTTGTAAGAAGGAGAAACGCTGGTGGTTTTACTATGAGTGTTCCTTCACAGCGTAATGGCGGACTTTTTGGTAACCATCTCATGAATGGTGGTCATCGGCGATCCAATGGGCATCAGACCAATGCCACTCAGCGCCCTCTACAGGTGCAGCCTCCACCTCACTATGCCCATATGGAGCAGCCAGTAGGACGCCTGTCCAGAGCCAATGCAATGTCCCATCCCAACCACCATCATCACCATCACCACCACCATCACCACCGCCACCACAACTCCTACGCCAAATCTCCCAAATCTACCAACATCAACCTCAACAATGCCAATGTGTCCAGTCTGCCCAACGGAGGACACCATCGCTACTACGAACACGCCCCTCCCAATGGCTTTCCAGGTCTACGCAGCTCCTATTATGATTATGACAAGCCACGGACACCCCAGGGTCAAAGGTATCCACACAGTGATCATATTGCTATGTTGCAGAATTGGTTCAAACAATGTAGAGTAAAATTTAACATATAAAGTACCTCATGAAATTTAGAATCCAACCTGAAGCTCTGTTCACAGCCTATTGTTGTACCCTCTGTCTCTGGCACATTTTATTTGGTGGTGTGTTTTTGCTCCCATTACTTGCCAAATGTTGAAATTACATGTGGATTAAACATGTAAAATATTACATCACATCAAGATATGTTCAATGTGGATTGTTGCAGCAGAACTTTCAATACTGTCTGAACTGTTCTTTCTCAACTCATCATTAAGAAATTTTGTGTAGAAAAGGTAGATACCACCTCTGTAGGGATGTAATTATAAATCTATGTTACAATGAGTTTGTTAAATGAAGAAAGCAGATAATTATGGAAGAAGATATAGTACTAAAACATATTAAGAAGTAGCCTTATCTTCATTACTGCCCAATGATAGTTGAGAAGAGATGGTTTAAAAAAAACTGTTGCACAAGTTTCAGAATTTCTTCCTGTTCCTTTGTTCACCTCGGACATTGTTTCTCATTCCATGCAGATCTTATGTTGGATGACAACACATAAGGGAGGAATTTAAAAAAAACATCACTGTCATTAGTTACTGTGCACTGAGTGCTTACTGTAGTCAGACAACCGGTGGACGATACTGCTACAAAAGTGTTTTTCCCACAGGCAGATTCTTATCAAACCTTTCCATTATTCAAACCTTTACTGGAAACCCTTCATGAATCACATACCTGTACTCACCTGTACTCACCTGTACTCATACTGACAGTTAATTTGTGACCAGTAGTACATTTTTCTAATGATTTCCCATGTTCTGTTTAAACTACATTCTCCAGTATTGGGCCTGTATTTCTTTAGTGCCCAATAAGTTTGGGGGACAATTTCATTGCTTCCTCTTTATGAAAGAGAAATGATTCTCAGTTTGTTTCTTATCTTAAAAGTAGATAATGGAATTGTCACCCAACAATGGAGTCATCGCCATCACTCTCTGTTCCCCTCATACATATATATGAAAATGCTGTATATGCTTCATATACTGTATGATATATATGTCACACTTTCTCCATGCAGTTTCCTGTGTTCTCTCCTTCTCCCTTCCTCCTTCCTAACTAAATTCTTTCTCTTGACCATCCCTGTGCTTTCTTGGACAGAAGGCGCTACTATGAGACCTATGTTAGGTATGTTGTTTTTCTAGGTTTGGTTCCAGCAATGTGTCTCAACAGCAAAAGAAGGACTTTAATTTTATGTTTTTGTTTCATTTTGACTGGTAAATTGTTGCATCCTTGCTAAGTCAATGTTACACATTACATGCTGGCCAGTCATTTTTTCCCCCAGTTGTTATGACACAGTTGTGTCTATGCATTATTGTGTAAATAACAGAGAAATGACATGAACGTGAGTGGCCAGCATTCTGCTCAGAGCAGCCCTACTTAATGCATGTGTAAAAGTGATGCGCTTGCTTTAAAGGATTACCCAGATGCTTGAAGACAAAGGAGTGTATGAGAATGTTTGAAATGAAAGGACTGAAAAATCACACTACTTGTGACCACTTTTTCTGTTCAGTGCACATATCCCTCAACACTGCACAGTCCCGTATACAGTTTACTTCATGATTCTTACTAGAAAGAGATCTGTTTTAATTAAAGTAGTGAATGTCAAAGTGGATGGGGTGTTTAGATGGCAGAGATGACCCATGTCTGTCTGTCTTAGTTTGGCTGTAAAAGGGTGGTCTCTTGAATTGCTGCCCCCTCTAGGCTTGTGTCTGCATGGCAGTGCATGGCAGTATACCAATAACCCCCATAAAGATAGTAGCAGTGTGCACACTCTAACCCTTCTGCCCCGACCTTTCCTCAGGTCCCACAGAGGGGATGGCCGCCATCCCACCATCCGTAGGGAGGAGGAGATTGATGAAGACCGCTTCTCTGGGGAGTATTACAGCGGGGAGGAGTTTTATGAAGATGACAGTATGCTGTCAGGGGACAGGTAACAGTCTTTTTTACAGTTTTGCAGTTTGCAATTGCAATTTATTTCAGCTTTAGCCAGAAATTTATTCCAAAGGAGTTTTGGATAATGTATCCCATAACGTAATGTTCCCCAGGTATCAGAACAGCGACACAGAGTATGAGACTCCCAAAGGGTACCATCATCCTGACAGTTACTATGATGATGATGAGCAGCCTCTATACCACGACTCACGGAGGTCACCAAAGAGAAGATTGCTTCCTGCAACACCTCAAGGTATGTCATTACCATAGTTTGTATATGAAAGATGGGCATGGCTTTCAGCTCTGAATAATTGGAGCTAATATGTAAGTGCCTTGAACCTGCATTCTTTCTAATGGCCAGTAGGAGGCAAAAAGAAGACCAGTTGTCCAAAGTCTATGAGAAAAATAAGCTTTATGCTCAATAAACACTTTCCCAATGAGTTTTTCAATTACTACTTTTGTTTAATACAGCGTGATGTTCGTTTAGTAAATTATGGTTTGATTTAGAGTAAAGTATACAGTAAAGCAGGGTATGCTTTAGGGTATTGTTACTTTCTTACTACAGTAAGAGCATTCTCATTTCATGGTCAGCTCATTCCCTTACTTGTGACCTCTGGTTCCAAAACAGTAAGATGGCTAAAATGCTAAAGTTGAGGTGGTACTACAAAACAATGGGTTAAGTAAACGTGTCTCTGTCCATCTTATATATACAGTCTGTGGTTGTTGTCCATCATGACATGATACCATGTGTCAGTTTTAAATAATGTAGAAAACTTTTATCTGAGGCACACCCCTCTTGGTTTTATTATTTGCATTGCTTATTATATAGTACAGGGTGGGCCATTTATATGGATACACCGTAATAACATGGGAATGGTTGGTGATATGAAAGTCCTGTTTGTGGCACATTAGTATATGTGAGGGGGCAAACTCCCCAAGATGGGTGGTGACCATGGTGGCCATTTAGAAGTCGGCCATCTTGGATACAACTTTTGTTTTTTCAATAGGAAGAGGGCCATGTGACACATCCAACTTATTGGTAATGTCACAAGAAAAACAATGGTGTGCTTGGTTCCAACGTAACTTTATTCTTTCATGAGTTATTTACAAGTTTCTGACCACTTATAAAATGTGTTCAATGTGCTGCCCATTGTGTTGGATTGTCAATGCAACCCTCTTCTCCCACTCTTCACACACTGATAGCAACACCGCAGGAGAAATGCCAGCACAGGCATCCAGTATCCGTTGTTTCAGGTGCTGCACATCTTGTATCTTCACACCATAGACAATTGCCTTCAGATGACCCCAAAGATAAAAGTCTAAGGGGGTC
>VUQS01029807.1:0-13827 GCA_015108495.1 Heterochromis multidens | reverse complement strand
GAAAGGAAAACAAAATGACAGGGTTTCATATCACTGCTGTGATACCCCGAGACTACACAGGGAAATGACTATTTCCACACACAAAAGGCTCCATTACTGCCAGGTGACCTCTAGTCATTGTGTTCCTTAACCTCCGAGTTAGACACCCCAGAATCGGCGCTTCAGTGTGTGTGTAGCAGGTGTGCTTGTGTGTGTTTATGTGTGACTGAGCGGTGTAATTGTGTCTGTACCAGAGCTCCTCATGCAGTGAGAAGGAATTCATCCTGTCATTCATCCTGATGTTTTTTTCCCTCACCCTCTTTTTGCTGTCATGTTTGCAATGACTACGTGGCCTTCTATTTTTAGCATTAAGAATCCCAGCTTTCAAAAAAAATGCCAGAGGCACAGCTAATTATATTTTCCTTTGTCCACTGAGACATAGGTGCAATTACTTATAATTATCCTAAATAAAGGAATTATCTTATTGGCAGGTTAGACACTTCATTCTGTATACCCACAATGGACAAATCATTGGAGTGCATCTACAACGTACTGCCTCTGTGTACATCAACGTACAAATAAAGTGAATACTTCCACAGACAGTCTCTTCGTTGGTATCTGTGAGTGCACACAAAGATTCATTGGATGTACTGTAATAATACTGATTAATACTGATTTCTGCAGCATATTCTTCTTCTGTTGCTTTCTGCTCGTCCACCTCTCTCTGCATTTATCTCCTGTCTCTTCCTGTGTTACTACGCCACTATCTTTGTTTTTCTTCTATTATCCTCCAGGTTTAAGTGGATTTATAATGTACATTAAAGACAATAAGAGCATGCACTCACTGTATATTACACAATTATATTACATGTTTAAAATTTTAAAAATTCAAATAGTAAGTCAGCGTATACAAATAATCCCTGTGGGCCAAAAGCTTAGGCTTCCTGCTCTTAACACTAGGTTTCAGGCAGTTTGTTCTACTCTTGACTCTGCATGATGTCAGTAAGAGCAGATATCCCAAATACGGTCTTCTCAAGCACACAGCTCTGCCTGTGAGTACAGAAGACCCACCTACCTGCTAATTCATACCTGTGTACATAGCCAGTGTACAGGGCTGCAGTGGGTGAGGAGATACCACAGGAAGAATTTTGCCATCTTGGGTTGCTGGTGTTTCTACCTTCAAGTTTCCAACTTCAGTGGAGATGACACACACCAAGTTGTTGAAAGATTCAATGGTCATATTTTTAATAATACACATCTTGTCAATCTGCTCATCAGGATTATTCCTTTCTCAGTGAAAGAAATAACTGAAACATGGTCATTATTTAGAAACCGTTATAAATCATGAAACTAGTGTCCTGTGGTGTTTGGCACTCTGTGGTGTGTAATTTCTAGGAGTCAGGGTTGTCAGTAATGAGGTGAGGTGAAATACATTGTAAGCAATTCAACTGAGCCTAGTATTCTGATTAGAACTGGTTTAAAGCCCCAAATAGGACAAAAACGCTCCATATAAACACCTCAATCAGGATAAACAGGCCAAAATCAACCAAGCAGATTCAGAGAGGTGAAATAAACATTTTCATAAACCATTTTCCAAAAATGGCAGCTTACAAGCTAAACTGATGCTCTGCAGAGAGCAAACTCTTAAAGATTGAAGAGCCACACATGATGGCAGCTACTGTGTTGAAGAGACAATAGATATTCATAATCAGGGAACTGATAGCTGTTAAAGACAAATGAATGACATTTTCATCACTATTTTGCATGTCGCACTGTTGAGATTAAATGTGCCACATCAGCTGTTTAAATATAAACAGCTGACGCAGAATCTTCAATTAGAGGATTATAAAAATGATATGTGCATGTACTGTATGTGCAGACCAACCCACGGTCTCTTTTCATGATAAAGTAAATTCCATCCATCCATCTTTTTTCTAGTGCTTATAAAATGTAAAAAAAAAAAAAGTCTGATAAGGCTTAATGAGTAATGTGCAATACATTAGTCCAGTGTTGCAGTGGTGCAATCAATGGGTAAAGTGCAACATTGAACTATAAATCATGAACTTACCTATTCTACGACAAGATTCCCATTCTATCAAATATAAATCCAGCTTTGATTTGTTTGGTTTTTTTTATTTTCTTAGCCTTATCCCTTACTTTTCCTTGAGATATCTTATCCTTCTTTCCCACTCTCTGCTCCTCCTCTTCCCGTTGGTCCATCTTTCCCTCTGTCCCTTACCCCCGCCTCTGTCTCTATCCGCTGCCTATTCTTCTTGGCCCTCCACTTCTGCTTTTCCATCGCTTCTAATCCTGCTTCCACTACCTGCTTCTTCCTCCTCCATCATACTCACACCATTGTCCTCCTCTCTTATCCCTCTTTACCTCCTTCTCTCATCCTCCACCTGCCTTAAGCTCAATCCATCAAAGAGCTTTAACGATAAAATGTGTGACCATTCTCCTACTCTTAAATCTTCACTGTAATTTATTTTCTTTAATGAAACATGTTTGTTAATTTGTTTGCGAATGTGGCGATGATAAACACGAGCAGCCTTTAAGTGTGCAGTTTTAGAAATGATGAAACTTTCTCCTGACATCTTGGGAGGCAAAAGAGGAATAATGATGTGGGGATGATATTTGTGAAAGTAGATGCACTCGGCTCTTGCTCGGAGCATGTTCATTCATTTACTATAACCATGCAGCGACTGAGTGACTCGGAATAGTAGTGTCGCTGCTAAGTGGAACAGAGAAGGGGAGCAGCTGGGCGAAATTCACCTGCCACTTCCAATGTGGATCAGAAATTGCACTCACACCAGCAACTTCTTCTCCAGCAGTGGGAAGAAAAAAATTAGGGGAAACAGAAGGACAGAGCATGCTGTAGCCATACAAATCACAGAGAGTAGATTGAATGGAGGGCAGTGATGGAAATGGGAAATGGTCACATTCTTTGAGACCCGCTGTGTTTGATAGGCAGGGTTTCATGGTCTGCTGAAGATGAAGCAATGGGTGTAACACACTGATTTACAGCAGCCGTAATACTGACAGAAGCCATAAGAGAAACTTACTCCGTTGGATGTATTTTATTCTTTAAAATCAATGAAACATGAAGTAGAAGTGGTGTTCCATTATGTCCCAGAATGTTTAGCAAAACATCGTGCACTATTTATTTGTATATTTTGAGAGAAATATATGTTTTTACAATATTATTTAGTATGAAGAAAGTTAGGATAAATGGTGGGTGTCCAAAGTGAATAACTTTGACACTGACAAAAACTTTGGTTAGAAAAAAGAATTGTGCTTTCAGTTTGATACTTATAGGTTGGGTTTCCTAATTTTATTGAAATGCTGAGTTTCCTAAATTCCACCATAAACAAGTCGACTCAAGCAGCAGTTCCAAGCCACAGATAGTGTTTAAAAAAACAGCTGACAGCAAAAACACGTAGCTAAATCCAATATAAACATTTTGCAGCTTTTTAGATGTGTTCAATAAATCTTTTCTCTCATTATGATGATTAAAAAAATGGTAAAAATGTCATTTCCAAAACTGATTTAGCTATAAAATACTCTAAACTTACTTCAACTGTATATTTAACTATAGAGCATTGTCATTTTGAAATGTCACTTCCCCTGGCATTACTCTGTCTTGGTAGCTTGCAGATGACTGAACAAGATGGTTATATATTAAAATATTTCCTTTGGAAAATGTGTTATTGGAAACAACAGTTTGACAGTCATTTTTTTGTCATCCACTAATTTCCAGGCTTGTCCTGTGAAATGATTGGCAATCATTATAATCTTTATGCCACTCCATTTGCTCCTCTGTGTCTGTGTCTTCTCAGCTGATTTCAGTGTTTACCCCCAGTGTGCAGTGACTCTTTCCTTCGCAGGGAGGCAGTGCTGTGTTACTCACACACCAATGGGAGCCACAAACAGGCTGCAAAAAGCCTGCATCCCAAACACTGACAACAGATTGCTAATGTACAATATATAAACTCACAGACAATCACAAAGCTGCTAATTTTATAGAGAAACTCCTCTCCATCTGTGACCGACCAGCCCTACTTTGCAACCTCTGAGCCCATCAACATGATGTGCACTTTGCCCAGCAGTCCCAGGAGCTGGCCTTGTCAGCACAAGACTAGAAGTATAAGGGCATGCTACAGGTGAAATATGCTGTATCTGAAGAAGAAAGTATACCAGCCCTTTTGTTTGATCTGCAGACTTATATCCCTGGCTGTTGTTTCTCTTCGTGGATAGAAAATAAAATCTGTAATATGGCAGAAGAGGAATGTAGAGGGAGGATCAGAGGAGAAATTTCTTTTGGGAGACATGGGGAAAAAGAAAAGTTGATGTACTGGATAAGAACCTCATAGTATAAATGGTGTAAATATTGGGACAAGCTGCAGACAGAAAAAAAGGTTGAAAAACAACAAATCAGACAGGGAAAAATAGACAGCTGGTCAGTCATTCAGACAGACAGTTATACAGGAGGGACATGCTTCATCATACGCCGACAGAAAGTCAAGACAGCCATTATGCTTATACTGAAGAGCTAGTCACTCAGTCACTGACAGCAGTATATAATGCCACGCAGACAGAAACAATTCAGCAGGCAGACACACTGATCTCTGCACAAACTTGCAAGACAGGCAAGCAAACACTGTGCATCCCAGATCAGCTCATTTTAAAGGTGGCACAATCAGGCAGGCGGCAGCTGGGACTGGCCATCAGGGAGAAATGTGGGGCCGTGCTGCCCCAATATATCCATGCAACATTAATATTTCAAAATTGTTTTTCTGGGAATTTATAGTCTGGCTAGCTTGGGTTGTTGCCCTCCATCACACACAGTCACCTAAATGTAGCAGTCAAGGTTTGAGTTTTTTGCATAAGATGATTGTTTCACATTTGCTGATGTTTAGCAGTCACAAAAAGGAGACAGTGACACACATTAGTGTTATACAGTATCTATCTATCTATCTGTATCATGTCTATTAACAAAATGCATTAACATGATTCCATCCATGACAACTATATAAAAATGTCATATAGGAGGAAGTACCACACAAGGCTTCTGCTAAAAACGAAAATTCCCTTTAATCTGCGTGTTGATTGGTGTATAAAATATTCCCCCCAAAAATCTGAAAAACAAAAGCAGTCAAAGCAATGAAGGAGGTATTTTCAAATTGCTTGTTTTTTTCCAACTAATGAGTCAAAAATATTCAATTTACTGTCACATATAACAAAGAAGCAACTTTGGAAACCTGAGGTTTTTTGCTTAAGAATCATTCCAGTATAAATAGTATCCAACAAAAGCATCCTCTCTGATTAACAGAGCGTCAGAGAGTGTCAGTAGTCAGCTCTTCATGTAAACAGTGACTGGACAACACAATCTACATGCAGTTGTGGTCAGTGTGGTTTCCAATAAAGGAGAAGCAGCTGCGCGCCGTGACGCGCGCCTGAACAGAGAGACAGAGGGGGTGGGGGGAGGAGAAGGAGAGATAGGGTGCGCGACAGATCTCATCTCTCAAAATCAACCAGTTAGTATCACAAAACACAAGAAGCGCAGGTGATCTTCAAACGTTCCGCTTTTCGCCTCCACCTTCCAAACTGACTTTCGCACTAAAGTTCCGTCAGACGTCCAGAATGAGCGGAGGCAAACACCATGGACGTGCCACATGAGGCGGACCGGAGAAACTGAAACCACCGCTCAAAGTTTGCTCGTAGAAATCACTGTGACTCTGACTAAGCAAACAAACAACTTTAATCGTGTTTTTCCTCACACCTTTCACTTGTCGCCTGCCACTTGGGATTGCTTGGATTCCGCGGTGTGTATTTATATGTTCAGCTGGGGAGACGCGTAGCTTTTCGGCGTGGTCCGCTAAAAGGAAGGTGACATGCAGGTTCTCAGCTGGACCATAGTTCTCCTCTGCCAGTGGATCCTACGGAAGGTGAGTTTACTGTCATGCCGAGAAGAAGAAATTAAAAAAAAAAAAAAAGATACTTTGTATGTTTATCCACAGAGATTTAGATTGCCGCTTTCGCAGAAATTCACCTGCCCTCTTCCTTTAGAGGTTTAGTTTCCTAGAGATCAATCACCTGAGAAAATTATACAAGCAATAACGTTTTATTGTTTCATCCTAAGATTTTCATGAAATCGCATTTTAACTGTACAAAGCCTTGAGTCATTATAACTTGGTTTAAAGTTCTATCTTCAAAACATCAATTTAGGTATGAAACAGACACCAACAAACCTATTTGGAGGCTTAATTTTGTTTTGTTTGACTGCAGAAAGGGTATGGTGACTTTTGTTCGTCTCCAAAAGGCGCGATTTCTGCTGTCTGAGCATTTCCCTTTACTCCCAGTTATAAGAAGCCCCCCCCTTATCTATTTATCTATTTGTGCTCTTAGCAACTTCTTCTAATTTTCCTTCTGAAGTTAAACGCGCCCTTGGCTTGTTTTATTATCTCGTCATCGCTATGGCAAAGAGTTTGTGCGCCTAGTTTGGCTGCAGCTGCTACTATGTGTGGTTGAATATGCGCGTGCATGCACGCGCGCTCACTTGGCTGTGCGCATTATATTAGTTTTTTTTTTTATTCTTTACACTGACAGTAATAATGCACATATTATATCTAGACCTCCACACATAACAGAGTACAATACAGTACAACAGAATATAATAGAAGGCTGGCTGTCCCAGCAGATATACACCATCTGTGCTCAGTATGTCTTTGGCCTCAGCGAAATAAAAGAGAATAAAAACATGACCTTTCACCATATTCTTCCTTTTCTCCCTCTTCCCTACCTGTGATTCCTTCATCTTCCTCCTCCTTCTTGCTCCATTTTGTTCTTTTACAGTTTGGATTTTTTTTATTGCTATAATAATCAGTTTAATGCATCTACAAATACAGTTGCTTAAAAAAAAGTCTGAAACTTCTAAATCATGTTATAATTTTGACAAAACATTTTAATTTGCTATTTTTTTTTAAAGACTTAAAAACGTTATAATGTGTTAAACAAGTCTTATTAGCAGGCAAATGTCACTTGATTTAAGTGACAAAGTGTATGAAGATCTGAGAGGGCAGCTGGGTGAAAAATCTTGATTTCCAACAGATTTGCTTTGTGGCCGGCAATAACCAGCAAAAAACAATACAAAAAGTAACTGGGTTGTTTTGTTTGTAATTTTTTAAAGATATTTTGCTGCTGGCAGATTGGGGTTAGGTTGTATTGTGACAGGTAATAGCCCCTGCACTTCTTTTGAAGATTGAATGCAAATCATTTCTCCTGCCAAGTGGGACTGCTAAGACTCGTCGTGAGACTGCCACTAGATTCAAGTATTAGGATTGGCTTGGTAATAGATTAAATCAGCCATGCTTTTCTGTAATGTGCCATTTGAAATTGTTATGATAGAGATGAAGGAGGACAGAATCTTGTTTGTTTTCACCAACTATGGCATGTAGATGATACAGTGATTTGGGTGGCATAATATGACAAGTTGCCTCCTTGGGAACACTTATAGTTTGAGGGATTAAGGAGTGAAGAGGTAAAGGAAGCAGTGAAGAAGTGAAGGCAGGTAAAAAATTGGGTAAACAGAGAGGAGGCATAAAGGAAAAGAAAAGTCAGTGAAAGGAAAGAGAGGGCTACATTAACCACACCTCTAACTTAATTTGACCACCTTTAGTGGTCTATTAGTGTAACTTAAAGGCCTGTTTAAGTACATGTGTAAGTGCATAAGTGTGTTTGCAAGGGAAGATGGGGAGACAGAGTGAGAGCGAATCAGAAATCTCGCAGGACATCTTAAACTCATTTTATGTTTTTTGACAGCATTTAAAATGTAAAACCTATTTTGTAGATCATTTCCATAATGTCTTTAAAAAATGAATTTGCTTTAATGTATTTGAATGGGTGGTTTCTCATATTCATGCAAATAAAAAAAAACTAATAAAACAGTTGCACTTCCTTCATAAAATGTCCTCTGCTGCGATATTATAATTTTTTCCACCTTATGCTTTGAAATGATATCTACAGTAACAGCACTACAAAAGAAGAAGAGTCGTGTGAAAAGCTTCTTTGCTGTTTTATGCTTCCTGTAGAAACAATAGCATTAGCCAGCATCTCAACCTGACAAAATCCTCTTATCTCCCCCCATAAAACAACTAGCTATATACCCCAGGGATATTCCAGAAACTGAGTTGCTTTAATTTCATTATATATAGTCCTACTTCCTTTGCAATCATGTCTCATATATTCTGCATAGCTTTGCATTTCAGTAATCTCAGTAAATGTGTATGAGAAATCCAGCCGAGTATGTTTCCATGCCTCAAGTATGTGCCTACATATTATTCACTTATTCGCGCCATTGTGGGGGGAAAAAAATCTGAGCCATCAGAAACAGCAGGATCAGATGATTTTCCATCAGGGATTAAACCAGGTGGTTGGTGGTTTCCTTCCCACTTGCTGTCTTTTTGTCCATCCTTCTGGCTGTCTGCAGATCATCTGAACTGTCAAACAGCCCAGTTTTAACAGACAGGAGCCACCACTGGCCTGTAATCTGCACAAATTATACTCTCCATTTACAAAGCGATTAAATATGTAATCTGATAAAAAATGATGACTGAAGCAATCACATTATTGCTATATCTGTTGCCTCTGAAATTATTCCCAGAGATCAAAGAATTCTTTAACCTACAAAAATGACACAGATTCATACAGTATTTTAATTTCTTTAATTTCAGTTCTAACATGGTTTGCTTAAGGTCAACCAATGATCCATTTAATTTAATTTGAGTTCTCCTTTTTCGACAGCACCATGCCCCATTTTTGACAAACCATTACTTGTGAAATGAGTCATCCCTTGCTTGATGCAGTGAACAGTTACACCTCAGGCTTTGTATTAGCCTTAAGGAGAGGGAATGTGTGAAGACTGATGTAAAATAAAACATTATATAGATTCTGCTTTGCACAAACCACAGTTATCTCATGTAGGGCTCTAAATGTAAATATAATTGCATTTTGATCATTAAATTATAGCACAGTTTTTAAAATTTTGCAGAAGTAAAGTCGGGTACTAACAACCTTAAAATCCCACTAGTGTTATGAAAACTCTAGATGATCCACTTATAACAAATGGAGGCAAGCAGCAGGCAGAAAATCACTATAATGGTGCCGAAATTAAATTACAAACAAAGTGTACAATCCTCTGTTTGGCAGACAGCTCAAATACATGTGGAGTTACAAGAAAGGAAACATTATGTGTGCAATTATTGATAGGGCAATAGTATTATTTTTAAGATCCACAAAAAAAGAGACCCAGAACATATTGAAGAGTTTGGAAAAAAGCTGCTGCTCCTCTCGCTGCTGAACAGGCCTTTGCGGGTATTTGGTTCTTTCCCTGTCAGAGCCATCAGTTCATGTTTGACATGCAGATGTTAAAGCTGTTCCTGTAATTTTATTTATACATGTATGTAATTTTTTTTTTAAATGCAATATTATTCAGGTATCAATGCTGATGATCATTAATTGTGGGGAAATATGTTCAGATCCTTAAGTAAGAGTTGTGATACCGACAACACTCATGCATGCATGTGATGAACTTCAAATAAAGTATTCAGTAAAAGTGCTCATAAAAAAGAAAAAGGATGCCTGCAAGCAAAAATATTTTCTATATTATGTTACTAGATTATTGTTACTGATACTTTATTATTTAAGTAGGATTTTACTGTTGGCTGAGCCAGTTTGACCTATACAATCAGTTGGTTCAGTCTATATCAATTCATCATATTTTATTAACTGATCAATTGTAGCCCGCAACTTTAAAGTAAGTACAGCTGTAAAATACATATAATGAAGTAAGTACAATATTTCCCCTAAAGTATAAAGTTGCAAAGAATGGAAATACTACAGTACAATTCACTCAAATGTGTAGTTAACCACAGAACAGCACTGTGAAGTGAAAATACTTAGCTATGTATCACCACTCAGTTAATGAGCTACAGGGATTTTTTTTTTTCACAAAACTGTTATTTTACTTCACAATTTCTATTTTTGTGTTGTTTCATGTAAATTTTTTTACAAAGTCAGTGAATTTGCATTCAAACTTTGTAATGTCAGGTTTCTAAGGCTTAATTAATTTCAAGGGTTATTGTTTTCTGCCATTTTTAGTGCAGAGGATAAAAACACAGTCATGCATATGTAGGTAGCTGCTATTTCTTAGCACTGTAAGTAATCCAAGATTTTTGCAGAGAGAAAAACAACACCCAGGCGTATTTGTTTAAGTTCATATATATTACTAGAGCATGTGTCTTAAAGTTCTTTCAAAAAGTACAGGTTTCATGAAAGTGTGAGAACATCTAGTATGTGAGCTATTCACCAAGGAAATGATATGTCACCTCATTTACTTACTCACTGACTTTGTTCTTGCCAGTCCAAAGCAGAAACACGCAAACACACTTCTCTGAGCAGAAGAGAAATAGTGGGGTTCCCTTAAAGTCCTAAAAACAATATTAAAATAAGAACATTATCCCAGTCTAGGCTATCTGACCCCTCAAAAGCAGATAAGCATTTTGCGTGTGCCTGTCCTGTTTTACACCTACTTAATATTGAACTAAAATTATGTTAATTTGTGAATTAAACACAATTTCAAACTTCAAAATTCCGTGTTTTTTTTAATTTTATTATTAAACTCTCACTCTGATTGCCACCATCATAGTACAATCTGTTCAACAATCAGTAATAAGGTAAAAAGGTTTCGTCATTAAGAGAAAAAAAGTTTGAGTGCTAGTTGAATGAAATGTGAAATAATTTGCCTTTCTGTTTAGTCTTTGTTTATTTTATTGTATTATAGGTGAAACATTTACATTTTTCTGCCTCATCACTATCAGTAAAACTATCGCTACAATGCAGTCATGTATTACTTTAGGTGACACTGCTAATTTTGCTAGAACTGCCAGGTTTTCTGGATCCACAGAAAAGAAAGAAAAAGAAAATAACTTAGCAGGTAGGTACAGGTAATTAAATATATATATAAAGCTCTCTTCAATTATTAATAAAATGAAAAGCATTTACAGTCATATTTTAGGGGTTTGAACATATTGATATTATTACATTTTTAATTTTTTAAAAACACATAAAATCAGCAGCAAAATTTACAACTTTTTATCTTTTTATCTTGAACCAGGATAAAAATGCTGGCCTGTTAGACTGACTGGTGTCCTTAAAGCTATGCCTCCAGCATTGCTAAAAATACCAGTAAAAACAAGGGGCTAATAAGGATACAGGACCCATCACCTAAAATATTTGAAAGTTTATAAGACTAATACATGCTAATGTAGTGATGTTAGTTGCGCTGTTTGCTTGTTCTTGTATTGAATTGAGGCCTTGTGCAAAAACTGGATGTATAAACTCAGTAAAAGGATCTATTCACACTTTTAACAGTACCATCCTTTGTAAAGGATCAAGCTGAAATTTTACTCACCTTTTAGTGTATTTGCTATTGTAATAAACAAAAGCATTTTTGCATGAAATAAGCTGGTTTCTCTGTTGAATTTTACAAACTAGCCTGCAGCTGTCAGAAGAGCCTTGCTTTGGTTTAGACTGACTGGGCTGTGAATGCCAGATGGTGGGCTTTCATATTACTGCAAATATCACTGGCAATTGGTTGAAGCTTTTATGTTGGAAAGGAACACATGGAAATCAGAGAAGCAGAAGCGGACAACTTGAATAAATTCCCCCCTTCCTGTCTCATCTGGCCTCTTTTGGTGTTTCAGGAAGCTCAAGTTAATATAAAATGGTAAACAGAATGTCTTTTGTATGGTAACAGTTTAAAGCATCATGGGAGATCCAGCATGATGCGAAATGTGTTTCCATTGGTTTCATGTTTGGTGATTCACTATCTTCACTGGCTAAATTAATCATGTCTGACTGTGTTCTTGTGTCAATCTGAATTCAGCAAATGAGAGTTTAATAACTGAAAAAGGTTTTAGTGCTGTTGACTGCATGTACCGTTTGTTTCATAAAACATAATAGGGAGTTTGGGGAGTTTATTCAGTAATGATTCACATCTTTCTTTTGTTTATAACATCATAATCTGCAAATTAACAAGTAAACAGAGCTGTTAAATAAATACTGTAGATCTTTTTCTCCTTAAATTACAGAAATGTTAACTGTGTTGTAGGTTGCATTTATCTCAAAACCCCCCACAAGACCCTTCAAAAAGGAAAGACCCTAAAAAGGGAAAAGAAGTTAATATGGTGTACCCCTATTTAAAAAAAGTGATTTAATAGTAAGTAAGTAAGTAAAATTTTGTCGATATAACACCTTTCAAAATAAATATCACAAAGTGCTTTACAACAAAAATGCTAAAACATTAAAACAAAACGTTACCCAACAGCAAGTTTAAAAAGATGAGTTTTTAGCTGTTCTTTAACAAGTTTTTTTAAATGCTATTATAAATATGATGCATTTATTATTGCCACCTAACAAATTTAATAGACACAGCAGGACACAAGCTCAATTGATGTGTCAAACTGCATGTTCAATGCAGTATATATACTTTACATACAGGTTAGGCTGATAAGACCACTAAACCAGAGTGGTCTGTATACTTAAAATCTAGCTGTACCTCAAAAGAAGGTTGACATATAACATGGATTGGAGTAGAAAAGGCATCCCTTTATTCATTCAGATTCAGAGACAAAAACCAGCAAGGCAGTAAGTGTTCCAACCAACATGTCACAGTGTAATCTTTAATATTAGCACAAAATATCTCTGACCTGTTGCTGGAAAAGTGACTTCTTGAGCTTCAGTGAAAACGCGGCCAAACAGAGAGAAGCAGAACACTGGGGTCCACATCAGACCATGCGACCCAGGTTTCACTGCCAGGATAATCTGGAAAAGAAGGCCTGTGGACAGCTGCTGCCTTAGCCCCAAGAGGGTCTCATGTCTCCCGGCCCAAGCTACCGTCCAGCCTCCACTGCAGATCTTTGTGTTTCTGCCAGCTTGAGTGGTGGAGGAGGATGTGGTGATAATGGAGATAGCTGGAGATTTTTGGTGTGAAACTGTGTTTCTCGTTCTATTTTCTGTCATTATCATTTTTTTTTTTTTCGCAGCACTTCATAGTGACTCAAAGTTTGTTTGCTCTGTATCTTCCATTGCTCTCTCTACCCGAGTGAAGGTGAGGAGGATGAGGGCAGAGCAGGCGAAGCACATATGGAGGTCCAGGTCAAGATAACCACACCTGCTCTGTCTTGAACTGATCTCTACTCACACTGCAGAACACACACTCACACAGCATTTTAATGCATCCCTGCCTATCTCAATGGAAGGTCTATCATTATTACAATAGTATTGTGTATGACTCACCAACTTATACAAAGTGCCTGTGGAAAATGGGGATGTCTGAGGAGCTGATAACATAAATTTTAAAATATTCCTCGTAATCTGTAGGCTGTAAATATGTGTGACACAGACATGCATGGAAAGAATGGGGATAATTCATTTTATCACAGGCCCAAACACTACCATTTACAGCTGAGAGATGAAATTAAGGAATGCAGGGAATAAGGCTTCATGATTGTTCTGTGTTGTCATCGCCAAGGTGGGCTTAGACAGAGCTTATTTATCACACAGCAATTACCACTGAGGTGTTACAGCTTTGATGGCAGGGAGGAGAAAATGAACACTTAGCTGAAGCCGATAAAGGGACACTACAGCTGGGTGTGTCATGACCCTGTAACGCATCTGCCAAGAGGGCAGACATCCATCACTGCACGGTGTCCTGACCAGAGGAGAAGGGCAGCTGGAACTCTACCACTTTATCCATCATCTCCTTTCTTTTTTTTTTTTTTTAATGGTGAC
>VUQS01029805.1:3618-16161 GCA_015108495.1 Heterochromis multidens | reverse complement strand
ACGCCCTGACTCCGCTGCCACAGTTACATTAATCTTTAAGTTGAGATTTACAAGAAATACTTTACCTGCTATTGTGAAAGGGAATACTGCTGTTAAAAAACACTTTATTTGTTTAAAGCAATTGGAAACCAAATGTTATTGCACTTTTGTTCATATAGCAGTATTTTAAAATAAAAGTATGGAATACACTACTTTTGAATTCATTATTGAATTTTGCGCATAACAATGCGATTAATCGCGATTAAAATTTTTCATCGTTGCCCAGCACTTATATATATATATATATATATATATATATATATATATATATATATATATATATATATATATATATATATATATATATATATATACACATATATATATACATATATATACACACATGTGTGTATATATAAATAAATCAGGAAGGTGACTTTTTCACAGCACTGTATATGATAGAATGTATGGAAAAGCATAATAGTTTCACACTTAATTAGCAGATTGCTCAAAGAAAACAGATTTTAATCTGACAATACCTTTACCTTTTATTGTAAATAATACCCCTGCCTTGGACCTTATATTCTAACATGGTCTAACATTTTAGCCCTTTCCACCCCAGAGATCCCTGTGCTGGATTTAACTACTGTGATTAAAATATGCATTTTTGTGTATAATCTATGTTGCATTAAATTACAGATACTGACAGCTAAGAATTTATAGATCAGGTTCAATAACATTAGTGTTACTGATTATTCAATTTGGCCTTTCAGTGGAGAGGTCTTTCAGGTGGAAATGTTAAGAACTACACTAGGACTAAAGGTTTAGGTTTAGGTTAGGTTTTAGTTTAGTCAGGATTGCTATAATCATCTGTTATTTCTATCTGCAGTAAAAACTAATCGTATAAACCTACATTTTATTCTGTAGGACAAACAACTCTGGTCGCCGTTCATCTGTAGTGAGTGTAGGCTGTCAGTCCACTGTTTACCTCAGCTGTCAATATGTGTCCTTGTCTATTTGCTTTGGAGGAGGCTGTAAAACTTTGTGAAAGTCCGATATAGGTTTATGACTCAGTGAAGTGAAGATGTCCTGAACGTTTCTCTTGGTAAGTGCTGCTGTTTTTGCCAGTGTTAGCTGCTGTCAGCCAGGGTTAGTGAAATTTTTGTTGAAGTGGATCTAACATTGTTGAGCTTGGACATTTAGCAAATAAACTCTAATATGATGTGAGAATGTAATTACAAATCTCTGGGATTGTGTTGATCAGGGATAAACGCCAAGTTCATCACACTGACATGGATATCAATGACACAGTCTCCTCACACAACTACTTGGACAACTACTTGGACAAGTATTTGTTTTCGTGCTTGCTTCCATGCAGCTGAAGGAAAAAAATTCTGTTTTTTTTCATGTGATGCTTGCTTTCCTCCTGTCCAGATCATCTCCTACACCGGGAACTCTGTGAATGTGTTCGGCGAACAGTTTAAGGGCCGTGTTGGTTTCCTCAAACACATGCCCTCACGGGATGTGTCTTTCTACATCAACAACACCCAGGAGTCCGATTCAGGACGCTACGTCTGCCAGGTTGTCAATGATGGTCTTAGTGCTGAGATTACCCTGGATGTGAAAGGTAAGAGAAACTCACCAGCCACACACCTGCACCACATAGATTCACTGTGAAACAGTAAAACACAGAAAATCTCAAAATTAACATTTTTGCAATTCTCTCCCCTCAGTCCCTCCTTCTGTTCCGAAGTGTTCTCTGTCAGGGAAGCCGGAGCTGAAAGGAAACGTCACACTGAGCTGCATGTCCAGCTCTGGGAAACCCATTCCTTTGTACAAGTGGAAGAAAACCAGCCCCACCTCTGAGGTCTTCTTCTCACCCATGCTCAGTGAGTGCACAGAAAGATTGAGTCTTTCTCTTTTGCAGTAGTAGTTTATTGAAATGCTATAAATGTGTATTGTTGATAGAAAAAGCAGTCTGCACACTGTCTTTTGGAATTGTCACTTAGAGCATCTTTCAAAATTGTCAGGGAATGGCTGTGTGGCAGGCAGAATGTGGACCTAGATGCAGGACTCAAGAGGCAGGAATGAACTCAAAAACTCAGCTTAATTGCTGGCAATGCTCAGGAAAAAAACAAAACATGCACAGAGAAGGGCAGAAGCAGATCAAACTGAAAACACAGAGCAAACAAGGAACAGGGAGACCCACAACTATGAGGGAGGACACGACAAAGAACAAGGGGAGACTCAGACAATGAATACACACCAGGTAATGAGTGGAGAGGAAACAGGTGGGAGCAGCTGGAACTAATCACAGAATATGAAACAAGGGAAGTAGAACTAAATAGGAAGTGCGAGAAACAAGAGACCATCAAAATAAAACAGGAAATAACTGACACCAAGACACAGACTCAAGCATACAAACTTGACATTTGTTTGAGCAAAAGACAAACAAACACAGAGACGAGACTGAAGGAACAGAATGGAACACAAGAGGGAACTACCAAACCTATTATTAGCTTAAAGCAAACAACTAAAGACAAAAATAAAGATAAAGATAACAAAAACTCATAAGCACAAGGGAATACAGAATAACACTATTAACAGAAGACTATGAAGTTTGAACATAAATTCCATCTCAACACCCAAAAGTAAACTTGAACCCACAAAATCTCAAAACTCAGGGACCATGACAAAAATAGAGACACTATAATTTTCAGTAATAATTCAATTCAGTTCATTTTTATTTATATAGCACCAAATCACAACAACAGTCACCACAAGGTGCTTTATATTATAAGGTAAATACCAAACAATAATACAGAAAAACCCCAACAATCAGGCGACCCCCTATGAGCAAGCACTTGGAGCCAGTGGGAAGGAAAAACTCCCTTTTAACAGGAAAAAATCTCAGGCAGAACCAGGTTCAGGGAGGGGCAGCCATCTGCCGCGACCAGTTGGGGGTGAGGGGAGGGAGACAGGACAAAACACACGCTGTGAAAGAGAGCCAGAGATTAATAATAACTCATGATTAAATGCAGAGTGGTGTATAAACACATACAGAATGAAAAGAGGTGAGAGAAGGAGAAACGCTCATCATGGGATGATCCAGCCCTAACTATAAGCTTTATCAAAAAGTTTTAAGCCGAATCTTAAAAGTAGAGAGGGCGTGTGTCTCTCCAACTGGGAGCTGGTTCCACAGAAGAGGGGCATGAAAGCTGAAGGCTCTGCCTCCCATTCTACTTTTAAATACCATACAAACCACAAGTAAGACTGAAGTCAGTCAGAGCAACCTGATAATAATGAATTACAATAGTCCAACCTAGAAGTCATAAATGCATAAACTAGTTTTTCAACAACACTCTGAGACAGGATTTTCTAATTTAGAGATATTGCATGAATTTAAGAAAACAGTCCTACATATTTCTTTAATATGCACATATCCTGGTCATAAATGACTCCAAGATTCCAAACAGTGTTACTGGAGGCCAAGGTAATGCCATCCAGAGTAAATATCTGGTTAGACCATGTTTCTAAGATTTTTAGGGCCGAGTACAATAACCTCAGTTTTATCTGAATTTAGAAGCAGGAAATTAGAGGTCATCCAGGTCTTTATGTCTTTAAGACATTCCTGCAGTTTAACTAATTTGTGTGTGTCATCTGGATTCATGGATAGATAAAGTACAACTGGGCAATATGGGCAAAAATATTATCACAATATTTTTTTCTGTATGCAACGATTTCTGTAATTATCATGATATATATAAGCTAGCATCTGTTTTAATACAAATTGACAGAACAAGTTAAAATAAACATTAATACTAAGTAATAAGATTTCTTTTCAAACACTGACACAAACTAAATACACAATTCCCTTAAATATTATGGGAGATTATTGGTTTACAGGTATTAAAAATACAGTTAACTCAAATTAACTGGCAATAATGTTGGCATAATGGCAAATATGTTAAAGTACAAGCACAAAACAATGCATATCAAGTCTACATTACTGGCTGCAATCTCTTCTCCACCTCCTCAAAATCTTCAAATAAAAATATGAGCTAGAGAATTATCTAATCAAAGACATTTTCTGAATAATTGCACCTATACCTCAAATTAACAAGGAAATGAAAAACATGATTGATGATGAATCATGATGATGAGGTTTATGATTTTTTTTTCAAGTTTTGAGAAAAATTGCACTAAATGTATAGCATTATTCTCCATCTCTTTTTTGGGCTTTCTTCCTGTTACATGGACACATTTACTTGTACACACTACAGGTTCACGGCTTTAGGTTTAGTAGATGTTCTTTTGCAGATAACAGTGTTCCCTCCTGTACTAAAAGCCCTTTCTGAGGGTGAACTGGTGGCAGGGATACAGAGGTAACACTTAGCAAGAAGGGTCACTTTAGGAAAGGCAGGACTTTCCACCATTCTATCATACGCGTTTAGATGGTATTTTTGAAGGTGGTGAAAGAGATATGTCATGTTACCGGACTTCGTTGAGACCTGTCGGCGCTATATCTTGCAAACTGGTTTTATCTGTGCTTGGTTTGGATTGGAGAAAACCAAACCACTTCCACACTTTTGACAATGTGTGACCTTTCTTGGGTACTCTCTCTTCCTGAGCAGTTGATACATTTCCTTCTTGGATTTACTCACTGGGACATCCTGGTTGCCTGACATTTTTTTTCTATCACAAGACAACGTGGCGAATGTTTACAATATTTCTTCTTCCGAGGGAATGAGCAACATGTTGACTGTGATTGGTTGTTGTGGTGGCGTTACATCAACCATATGTACTGCCTGATAGACCACATGTATTGTCTGTGTGATCGAATTTTAAAGCCTACGTTTATCATCGTCAGCTGCATTTTTTTCCCCTCAATAAAATATTGTGATCGTTTTATTACCCAGCACTAAGATAAAGCTGGGTATCATCTGCATAGCAACCAAAATGTATGCTATGCCTTCTAATAATATTGCTTAAGGGAAGCATGTATAATGTAAATAGAATTGGTCCCAGCATGGAACCCTGTGGAACTCCATAATTAACCTTAGTATGTGAAGAAGACTCCCCATTTACATGAACAAATCGAAGTCTATTAGATAGATATGATTCAAACCACTGCAGCACAGTACCAACAACATTCTCTAATCTCTGTAACGAAACATTATGGTCAATAGTACCGAACGCTGCACTGAGGTCTAGCAGGATAAGCACAGAGACTAGTCCGCTGTCAGAGGCCATAAGAAGATCATTTGTAATCTTCACTAATGCTGTTTCTGTACTGTGATGACTTGTGAATCCTGACTGAAACTCTTCGTATAAACCATTGCTCTGCAGATGCTCAGTTAGCTGTTTTAAAACTACTATTTCAAGATTTTTTTAAATAAATGATTTGGCGAAAGGAATTACTGAAGTTACCTCAGAAAGATCAATCAGAGGAAGAGTCTAAATAAATATCAGTAGTATTGAAAGTAGCTGTACATACAGTGCATCCGGAAAGTATTCACAGCACTTCACTTGTTCCACATTTTGTCATGTTACAGCCTTATTCCAAAACTGATTAAATGCATTTTTCTCCTCAAAATTCTACACACAATACCCCATAATGACAAAGTGAAAAAGGTTTGCTTGAAATTCTTGCAAATTTATTAAAAATAAAAAACCAAAATATAGCATAGTACATAAGTACACAAGTATTTATAGCCATGGCCATTAACACTCAAAAAAGAGCCCAGGTGCCTCCTGTTTCCACTGATTATCTGTCAGATGTTTCTACAACTTGATTGGAGTCCACCTGTGGTAAATTCAGTGATTTTGAAAAACACACACCTGTCAATATAAGGTCCCATAGTTGACGGTGCATGCCAGAGCACAAACCAAACAATGAAGTTCAAGGAATTATCTGTAGACCTCCAAGACAGGATTGTATGGAGGCACAGATCTGGGGAAGGGTACAGAAAAATTTATGCAGCATTGAAGGTCTCAATGAGCACAGTGGCCTCCATCATCTGTAAATGGAAGAAGTTTGGAACCACTGTTCCTCGAGCTAGCTGCCCAGCCAATCTGAGCAATCGGGGTAGAAGGGCCTTAGTCAGGGAGGTGACCAAGAACCTGATGGTCACTCTGATAGAGCTCCTGCGTTGCTCTGTGGAGAGAAGAGAACCTTCCAGAGGGACAACCATTTCTGCAGCACTCCACCAATCAGGCCTGTATGGTAGAGTGGTCAGACAGAAGCCACTCCTCAGTAAAAGGCACATGACAACCTGCCTGGAGTTTTCCAAAAAGTACCTGAAAGACTCTAAGACCATGAGAAACAAAATTATCTGGTCTGATGAAACAAAGATTGAACTCGTTGGCCTGAATTCCAAGTGTCATGTCTGGAGGAAACCAGGCACTGTTCATCACCTGGCCAATACCATCCCTACATTTAAGCGTGGTGGTGGCAGCATCATACTCTGGAGATGTTTTTCGGCAGCAGGAACTGGGAGACTAGTCAGAGTCGAGGGAAAAATTAATGCAGCAATGTACAGAAACATCCTTGATGATAACCTGCTCCAGAGCGCTCTGGACCTCGGACAGGAGTGAAGGTACATCTTCCAACAGGACAACAACCCTAAGCACACAGCCAAGATAACAAACGAGTGGCTTTGGGATCACTCTGTGAATGTTCTTGAGTGCCTCAGCCAGAGCCCAGACTTGAACCCGATTAAACATCTCTGGAGAGATCTGAAAATGGCTGTGCACCAATGCTCCCCATCCAACCTGACGGAGCTTGAGAGGTTCTGCGAAGAAAAATGGGACAAACTGCCCAAAGATTGGTGTACCAAGCTTGTAGCATCATCCTCAAAATTACTTGAGGCTGTAATGGCTGCCAAAAGTGCTTCAACAAAGTTTTGAGCAAAGGCTGTGAATACTTATGTACATGTTATACTTTTGTTTTTTTATTTTTAATTAATTTGAAAGAATTCATTAAAAAGTCATTATGGGGTACTGTGGTATTTTACTTTTACTTTTAATTATAAGGTGAAAAATTAATTTAATCCAGCCACAAGTGGAACAAGTGAAGTGCTGTGAATACGTTCCAGGGCACTGTAATGATGTGCCTGTGGGATGGATATGAATAATTTTGTCTCTAATGTTAAAAATTAATCAGTTTAGCTCAGTGGGTGAGCAGGCAACCGCATGGCCGGAGTGTAGCAGCCAAGTCCGAGTCTGACCCGCGGCCCTTTGCTGCATGTCTTCCCCCTCTCTCTCTCTCTCTGCTTTCCTGTCTGTCTACACTACTACTATCCAACAAAGGCAAAAATGCCAAAAAAAATCTTTACAAAAAAAAATTAATTAATTTAATTTTGTGAAGAAATTCATTAAGTCATTACTAGTTAAGGTTAAGGGAATGCTTGGCTCAACAGGGCTCTGGCTCTTTGTCAGCCTGGCTACAGTGCTGAAAAGAAACATTGGGTTTTTTTCAGGCTAAATGAAGATCTTCTAAATTAGTGAGACGCCATTTCCTCTCCAGCTTACGGGTTATCTGCTTTAAGGTGCACGTTTTTGAGTTATACCAGGGAGTCATGCACTTCTGATTTGAGACTTTCTTTTTCAGAGGAGCCACAGTTTCCAGGGTTGTACGCAGTGAGGATGTAACACTATTAACAAGAAAATCAATGTCTGTGGGAGTAGAGTTTAGGTAGCTGCTCTGCATTGTCTTGGCACATGGCATTGAAGAAGATAACAGTGGAGGAATTACATCCATGAACTTAGTTACAGCACTTTCAGAAAGACACCTACTGTAATGAAATTTATTCCCCACTGCTGTGTAATCCATTATTACATAGCAGTGTAATAATGGGTAACAGGAGAAGTTGTTAGTAATTGATATTTTCAAACTCTAATTCTTGTTGATTCCTGTATTGGACTGATTCTATCTGGCTTTACTGGAAAATGTCAACCTATATGGAACAGTCTGGACTGATATTAAGATATTAAGAAAAAAAGTTTTAAGCAGCCTTTCATGAACACAAAGATATTGTGTTAAAGCAATGTTGTTTTGCTTTTTGTTTTTGCTTTACTTTTCGGTATAAAGCACTCACTGTTGTTTTGAGCTGGCACTAAATAAATAAATCTGAACTTAATTCAATTGTTTTGAATCAATCAATCAATTGATTTTGAATGGTAATAAACTAATGAATGAATCACAGTGTAGGAATTTTATCAGTGATTAAATGGCATACTCTCCATTAATGCTTACATTTTTCCTTAGTCAGTGTTACTAATGGATGATATCATATCATATCCATGATATCATATCAGCCATATCCAAACATTAAAGATTAGTTATCATCTGAAGAGTAGATTTGTCAATAGTTTAAATATAGTGTATTTCTAATGTCTGCAGAGCAAAACAATGCATGTATCTGTAGACTGATTTTGTGGTGTTGTGTGTGTGCCTGTATGCCACTGTGTGTGCATATACACAGGGAATAATGTGTCTTCATGCATGTTTGACTGTAGTTCTTTTCCGTGTTAACTGCTGTTTCAGATGAGAAGACTGGCACTCTAAAGCTGAACAACCTGAGCAGCAACATGTCGGGGAAATATGTGTGCACAGCCAGCAACATGGTGGGGTCAGAGAGCTGCGAAATCGACCTGCAGATTACCACCTGTACGCAGCAAGTGTAACCCTGGTTACAGTTTATTAAAAAGAATAAGGAAAATAGTGATGGACCAGTATCAGTTTCAATAATGAAAGACAACACAACAGTAAATTTGGGTTTTAAACACACAGAAGGTGTCATGCAGGTGCCTTATACAAAATACAATACAAAACATTCCCCCTAAAATAGCATAATAAAAAATAAGAAAGTATGCATATAAAATAAAATGTGTTTCTGAGTCCAGTTTGTGGTGTCTGTTGGTAGACTGATCATTGGGGCACAATCTGTGTTTGTTTAACTGTCAATCCACACTCTGAAGTAGAAAAGGAAATCCATGGTCATGGTCAAGCAGGTATCTTTCTCACCATGAAGTGGAGACAAAACACAGACTTCAAATCAGTCTGGACAATATCAGAAACTTGCAATGCTTCAGTGGAGGCCATGTGTCACACTGGACTTGTCCTTGTATCCGTTGTTTTACCAGAGGGAAAAACTTGACCTATAAACAGGTCACATAATCTATATAGTCACATACACTGTTATCAAACAGACACACTCACTCCTAATACTCAGCATAAACAGTGAGTATCAGTGCAAGCTCTGATTCAATTCACATCCCTCAGTTAGTTAATCACATCACAACAGCTCACCAGTCCATCTCTTTTTCAATCAAAAAGGGCATCTTTAAATATTTATTTACATTATTGAAATATCAAACATTAATCTGCTTTTTTAGCTAAGGTTATATAAGCACTATTGATTATACACGAAATGAGGAGAGTTGTAATAAAGCACTTTTTAAATTCTCTGATGTAATAACTGTATGTCCCATGATTTCAGCCAATAAAGTGGGGGTGATTGTTGGTGCCACAGTTGGCTCAGTGGCAGGCTTCATCTTCCTCCTTTTTGTGTGCCTCGCGTTTGTCTTCATGAAAAGGAGGAGAGACAATGAGGATGACTTGGCCAACGAAATCAAGTGAGTCCATGTGGCTTAAATCCAAACATAATTTTATAATGAATGTCATTAGTTTCATCAGAAATAACTGAAGTGAGTCTTTGCTCTGGTCACTGAACGGCTTGTCACTGCATTTCAGCTGGACAGCAGATTTGAACCAGGACCTTCTTGCTAAGAAGCAACAGTGCTAAACAGTGTCAGTTCAGGCAAGCTACAAGGTCAAAATGAGTTGCAGTTTTGGTAGATCAGCTTATCTTAATGCTAGCCAATATCAACCGATGGCTCATTTGATTCTCTTCTACACATCCAAGTGATAAAACATATATTGGGTATGCTATTGAAGTGGCTTTAGCAGATGCCTGCCCACAGTTGCTGCCGCCTCTGCAAGCCGTATTGCAGCCTATCTCCACCCCAGCTCCTTCGTTCATGCTATATTAGCCAATGTCAATGTAACCAATCTCATAACTGTTGTCACTGATGCCTGATTTGTTCTGAAATGTAAGTCTTCTTTTGACACTAGTGGTCTTGACTGAAATGTACTTTGTATATTCTGCATTTCTAGTTGTTTAAATCAAATAAACATGAACAGAAACAGTGCTGGCAAAAAGTTGTGGTGCAATACAAGATGGGGATGCTGTTTCATTTGTTTTGATTGAACCTTCCATCAACTCAGTGCTTTTGTTTTCCCCCTGCCAAAGAGAAGAGTACCTGTTTAATAACCCCTGTATTTCAGATGTACTTTTCATATCATGTGATATCAAAAACAAATTGCCATAGTTTAAAGACATAAGAAAATGTAATTAAGTATTCCATTACAATGTTACTATAGTCTAATTAGTCTATTTAGTTTATTTAAAGTTTAATTTATTACACCTCAATATCTGTCTCTCCTACAGGGAGGATGCTCAGGCTCCCAAGCGTGTGTCATGGGCTAAGAGCGGAATGGGTTCTGACATCATCTCCAAGAATGGCACCCTTTCCTCCATCGCCTCCAGCCCACACCACAAAGAGTCCTCCCACCAGCACAACAACCACCACCACCACCTGCAGCAGTACCCACAGCGTCCCTCCTCAGACACTGCATCCATCATCACCGCCACAGGCAGCACTGCTGGCTACAGACCGTCTCGCCACCAAGGGGCCTCCACCCCCACCCATTACAGCTACAACAACAACACCACCCTGCCACGTGAACAGCCATTGTCCCCAGAGGCTGGTAGCAATGGCGGCTCCATGCCCAGGCCTGAGCGCTACACCCAGTTACCCCAGGCCCAGGCACTGCCACAATCGTACAGCCAGCCTCGGCTACAGCTCCAGACCGCTCCCTCCCCGCCACCGCTGCCCACTTCCGCCATCATGGCCTCCAATATCACCCGCATGGGAGGAGTGCCCATTATGGTTCCTGCACAGAACCAGGCCGGGTCTCTGGTCTAACGTTAGCTAAAGGAATACTGTCCCTTTAAATTTTCCCAAAGGGTCAACTGCTGATTTTCTTAAAGGGACTTTATTACTGTTTAGCAACAAATTCAATAAATGAAAAGTTCATTTACTGATGCCAACAAGCTCTCAGACACTGTTTACTTGCTTTAAGTATACTTAAGTCTTTTATATTCTGTATGCACTGTACACATTTGAAACTATGTATAGATATGATTTTCATACATTTGTCCAGTATCCTCTTTTCTACTTTATCAATGCATTTTTAATGTTTTTGTTTTTCATATTTAGATTTTTAAATGTAATTGTTTTCCTCTTGCCATTCATGAACCGCAGCTGGATCATCACAGAAGGTATTCTCGTGTATGCAAATCTCACAGAGGGGAAAAAAAAGAGCGCCAGTATGCTACACTTTATCCACTGTCTTCATTTAGAGAAACTACCTGAAGGACTCATAGGTCATTAGGAATTCAAATAGGAGAATGTTACTCAAAAGTAGTGGGTTTAATATAAGGAGATCTATGTAATATTAAGTATATTTCAGCACTAGATTTATGGAAAGAAAGAGAAAACAACAATGTGTTGTGTGTTATGATAAAGTTTGGCTTTGCAAAGTATCCCAATCCCTTTTTTTTGTTTTACTTCTGTAGGGTTTTCAACTTATAAAATGCTTTTAGACTCAGTTCTTTAAATACAGATTAGCAAAAGCTTCTTATTATACTGAGCTCTATTCAGAACTGCAGTGCAGTGACTTTGCCAATATGCAAGTCCACGCTTTAGTTCTAATAATTAAAAGTTGCCTGCAGGATTCAAATTGTAAATATGATGTTTATTTTGGGGGTAAATGTGTGACAGATAGCATAGCACATTGTTGGCTGCAGCCTAAATGGAACATACTGTAAAGTCACAGGTGACATATTTTCCTCTAATACCACTTTTTGTTGCCATTGGGCTCATCAGCATAAATTCACCATTTGGACTTTTCGGCACAAAGACCCTACAGCATTAGAGAAAGAAGCCCAGTGATTACACAGTCCCTGACAGAGCAAGCACTTGGTGACTGTGAGGATGAAGCGCTCCCTTTTAACAGAAAGAGAACAGGCTCAGGGAGTGGCAGCCATCTTCCATGACCAACAGATGAGCTACTGTAGCTCAAATTGCTGAAAAAGTTCAAAAAAGTAGTAGAAAAGCATCAGAATTTATAGTGCATCACAGTTTGTTGCGTACAGGGCTGCATAGCCACAGACCAGTCAGGGTGTCCATGCTGACCCCTGTCCACCACCAAAAGCACCAACAATGGGCATGTAAGCAGATCCCTGATGAGAACTGGACCACCACCAATGGAAAAAGGTGACCTGGTCCGATGAATCACGTTTTCTTTTACGTCACGTGGATGGCCGGGTGCATGAGCATCACTTACCTGGGGGACATCTGGCACCAGGATGCAATATGGGAAGAAGGCAAGCTGGCTGAGGTAGTTTGATGCTTTAGGCAATGTTCTGGAAACCT
>VUQS01029804.1:6717-24461 GCA_015108495.1 Heterochromis multidens | reverse complement strand
CAGTTGATTTCTTCACACCAAGCTGCTTACCTATTGCAGATTCAGTCTTCCCAGCCTGGTGCAGGTCTACAATTTTGTTTCTGGTGTCCTTTGACAGCTCTTTGGTCTTGGCCATAGTGGAGTTTGGAGTGTGACTGTTTGAGGTTGTGGACAGGTGTCTTTTATACTGATAACGACTTCAAACAGGTGCCATCAATACAGGTGACGACTGGAGGACAGAGGAGCCTCTTACAGAAGAAGTTACAGGTCTGTGAGAGCCAGAAATCTTGCTTGTTTGTAGGTGACCAAATACTTATTGTCCACCATAATTTGCAAATAAATTCTTTAAAAATCAGACAATGTGATTTTCTGGATTTTTTTTCTCATTTTGTCTCTCATAGTTGAGGTATACCTATGATGAAAATTACAGGCCTCTCTCATCTTTATAAGTGGGAGAACTTGCACAATTGGTGGCTGACTAAATACTTTTTTGCCCCACTGTAAGTCTAATAACAGAACACCACTTGGGTTCAGATTGGGCAGGCTATTCCTCCTACTCACGCCCCTCCAGATCTCACTGTCATTGCCCACTTGAGCATTGAAGTCCCCCAGTAGGACAATGGAGTCCCTAGATAAGGGACCCTCCAGCACCCCACCCAGTGACTCCAAAAAGGCTGGGTACTCTGGGTACTCTCCCTGACCCAAAGGTGCAGGGAAACAACCCTCTCGTCCACCAGAGCAAACTCCAAAATGCTGGCAGTGAACCTGGGAGATATAAGTATATCCACCACTGCTCTCCACCTCTCACCAAGGGCAACTCCAGATTGCAACAGAGTCCAGCCCCTCTTAAGGAGACTTGTTCCAGAGCCCGTGCCGTACAATGATGTGAGCTAGTGCTTGACAACCTCACGCACTAGCCTGGGCTCCTTCCCCACCAGAGAGGTGATGTTCCATGTCCCAAGAGCTAGTTTCAATAGCCAGGGATCAGACCACCAGAGCCTCTGCCTATGATGGCTGCCCGACTCACATAGCATTGGATCCCTACTGCACCTCCTGCAGGTGGTGGGCCCACAGGATGGCAAGCCCATGTTGCTTCTTTGGACTGCGCCTGACCGGGCTCCATGGGCTAGGGCCTGGGCACCAGGCACTTTCCCTCGAGCCCCACCCCCAGACCTGGCTCCATGGCGGGGCCCTGGCAACCCTATAACTCCTGGGCAGGGTAAACTGGTCCCTTGTTCTAATTTCTGTAGGGGTTATATGAATTGCTCTTTGTCTGGTCTCCTATTTGAATCGCCACCTTATCGTGGTGGTGGAGTTTGAGTTTCCAGTGATCCCAGGAGCTGTGTTGCTGGGGGCATTTGCTCCTGGTAGGGTCTCCCAAGGCAAATTGGTCCTGGGTGAGGGACAAGACAAAGAGCAATTCAAAGAGCATTTATAAAACATGATAGTTAAAACTGGCACTTCCTTGGGTCCACAGCAATACAACAAACTCACTAAGAAGACAATCAGGTGAACAGTAGTTGGGAAAAGTTTAATTAGGCCTCTTCTCAGTTGTTATAAAGTCATAAAGCTGTACAGAAGTGTACAGGAAGCTGCCATATCTAAGGTATAATAAAACTTCCAAATAAGTGAAGAAAACACTTTTAAAGACAGGAAAGCAAAGCATAACTTTTGAATATTTCTGACTTTTACTCAGTTAACCTTAAGCAATCCTTTGCTGTTAAAAGTGTCATTTTCCACAATACCTATGCACATATACACACATAGACATGACCAGCCACTTGTGGACACTAACAAAGACTGTTTATTGTAACCCCAGTTGCTGCTTTGAAAGCGGCTAACCTCGTCTGGTCTGTAGGAAGAGGCCACATACACACTGACTCAGTTAAATGAATTAAATCACATAATCAGAAAAATGTGACATGAATTCATTAAACTAGTTTTTACTATCACATAAGGCATCAGTTTAATTACATTCAACCCATCTGCTGGAGTTTGATGATCAAAGAAATCAGATTAGTTTAGGTCTCACAGACAACTTTGTGTTATTATAAACTGATCATAATGTAATACTCCAAACTCAGTTTATTTAATCCAAACATTTAAACATTAAAGTCTTTGAGATTCACACAAATCTGATTATCTATGTAAGGCAGACTCTCCAGGTAATATATAGCCATTGAGATAGTTGCCTTATCCTCCGGAGACCATGAGTCCTCGTATGGTGACATTATATTTAGGCTTTTCTGCACTTTATACTTCATTCTGCTTTCAAGTTATCCTTGAAATAAACTCACTGTCCCCATATGAGGACATGCTTTCTGTTCAGAGATGGTGCTTAGTTTTTATACTTATCAGGCTCAACCAATCCCATATAGCTAGGAGAAATTAAAAATGCATCCCAAGCAAGTGCTTGGATCTTAAGGGGGATAAAAAGATATATGCATATATTCACATACAGTAAAGGGAGGGTTTGAACGGAGGGTTTAAATATTTTGATGGTCCTAGTTAATATTTTCTTCTGTAAACCTCTGGGTTATTAGCCTATATGATTCTACCAATCTCACTCCTTTCACTGGTGTTTTATGGTCTGTACAAGAAGCCATTACATGTAACATTCAGGAGAACATTTTAATGCTATCCTGGACTTTTTAAACACTGTCAATTTTAATGTCTTGACAATGCCTAGAGTGTTTGTTTAGAATTCAGTATTTATAGTCATGTTTTTTTTAATTACTACAGTATAATTACGTTTTTGCACTGGAGGCTTGAATGTTATTTTCATCTTTAAGCATGAAGCGCTAAAATAAATAACTGTTTATATTACATATGACCTTCAATCTACAAATCCCGTAACATGGCATCTCTATAATCACTTTTGCCTGTTTGTGTAGTCTTATTACATTCTGTGTTTATTTTGAGGTTGATGTTTTACTGAAATGTTAGCTCTAACAGCAAAATTATGATCCTAATCATTTTTATGTGACCGAGCATGTAGAAACCCAACTATTGCTGCTGTCTACACACTTCGAGACAAACAAGGTCATACTTTCTTGGAGCTGTCCTGATTTTCAGGAACTTCTCTGTGGGGTAAACTTCATTTTGAATGACAGTGACCACAAACACGTCTGACAGAGTCAAAAGAAAAAAACAATCTGTTGCTGAAAACCAGAAAGAGAATGACCCCCAATAAAGGGCAGTTCATGTAGTCAGTTTTTCATATGAATAAGCACATTTTGAAGTAGTAACTGTGAATGATTAACCTGCTTGTTGAGTGCGTGTGCCATATGATACAGTTAACTGTCTGCCTCTGACCCTTCCTGTTAGCCATCACCTCCCTGCCTGCCTCCTTCTTCTAATAAATCCAAAGGGGGCTGTGAGTAGAGCTGACCCCCCTAGTGAAAGTGCCATAGAGCAACTCCAGATGTGAACATCTTCCCTCTCTTTCTCTCCTCCTCCGTGTCTCCCACACTCTCCCACTTCCACCAACAGTCAACCCACCCTCCCCCATGCAGCTACGAGTTTTCCATTTCCTTTTTTGGTGAAAAAATCTGGAACAGAGGCAGGGAGGAGGACATTTCGCCAGTGCCGACAGGAGAGTGTATCTGGAGGTCTGTGTAGTTGTGCTTCATCAAGGCAATGAAACAGTCGACTCAGCGTAAACACTGGTGCATGTATACCCATTCAGGGACATACACACAAATTTGTGCTCACGCTCAATTTTTCACACGTGCGTGCACACACACACACACACACACACACACAAACAGCTTAAAATATCAGAAAATTAAAGACATACACTTTTCACTCTTTTATTACCCATGCCTGGTTTGTCTCTCTACCACTTTCTCACCCTTTCCCCTGACTTTACACACACACACATACAAAGAGATATTTTTCCTAGAAAGACTTTTCAAACACACCAAAATGCGGTTTTCTCTGGCTTACAGAGTAAACACAAGTACACAGAAATCTATGCGCTCTTCATGAATAATAACCACAAAGATGCACAGAATATAAACACAGAAGATATAAAAACTGCTCAGCAACATCAAGGTCAGTGTGAATTTATTTAGTAAGGCTTCAAAAATAAAACTAACCATTCAGCCATGTCAGTTATCATCTGAGTTACAGTTAAGTTCATACAGTTATAATCCTGATGGCCTATTGGCCATCTTAAAATGTATATTTGCCAACTCTGACTCACCAGTATCAAAGCTGAAATAATGAAATTATTAAGGTATTTTTTTAATATAATTTTCACATACAGTATGTCATACAAACTTACAATGAAAAAAAAAAAAACAGTAACAGCTTCAACAGTGTGGCCAATCATGGCAGATGATGCATATTCCTGCCACACAACAGTAATATTGCTGTTTCAGCTTCTTTTGGGTTATAAATGCTGGCTCTTTGCATAGTGATTATAAAAAAATGAATTATTACAACAACTTAAAAAAAGGAAATAAGATGAAATGGTATGTAAAAAGTGTCATTGCAAAGCTCAATATAAGCAGATACATGACAAAAAATGCTTTGTATTTCTTGTGCCTTGTCTTTGTAACAGTAAGTAACAGTTACATGCAGGCAAGGTGAATGTTTTTATGTGCACATACATATCTTACCCAAAGTGCAAATAATTTGTAGTGACTAACAAAAACTATGATAATAAACATATGCTCAGCTTTTCATGTTATTCTTGTCATTTGTACTTTTCATTTATAAAAAATTCTCTAATTCTTTAAACTTTTCTTTTACAAAAATGTCCCACCTCCTTCTGTATCATTATATACAGTACATTTTTTAAGATGAACAAGGTAAGACGTACAAATAGAGAAAGGTAATTGACATGTGAGGAAAATCAACATTCAAAATGCATAAAACTGCAGTTATAAGAGCATTAAAACAGTAACTCCATTACACTTGTAAAATATAGACTGCAAGGTTTATCTACTATACTGTATCAGTGTTCGGTGTCTTCTCTTCAGAGCATGATTTCCACCTGAAGTGACATTTTATTCATAGAAGAAAGGTTTTGCAAAGTGACAAGCAGTTTGCATTTATAATAATAAGGCACTCCATGAACTCAATCATTAACATTTTGGTTAGGAAATCTTTGTGATGGCTTTTGCAAACAATGCAGCATCAAAACAGGATTTTGGACACCAGCTTTTAGATTAAAATCTGATACAGAAAGTACATCAAGTAACTGATGTCTTATAAAAAAAATGACCTGAGGCAGTATGTGTTAGCCTGTGTTACCTATCTTGGTAATGACTCAGGGTTCTTGAAAAGCTATAATAAAGAGTGGGTTGAGAGAAAGGTGTGATTATGGGAAATAATTGCTCTATAGGCTGCTGTGGCAGTCACGGCATAAGATTCTGTCGCCATCAGGGAAAAAGCCAGCACCAACAAGTGAAACAGAGCACTGCGAGCAGGTGAAACACGGCTGATGCCACTGCCGATCTTCAAATGAGATGTACTTTCCTCCTCCGAAGCCTGAAGAACAATTAGAAACAAATTGACTGCTGAAAGTTGATACCATTTTTGACACAAACTTAGCTTCACATTTTTTTGGTCTATAACATGGATATTCAAGAGAAAAAACAGAAAAATATAAGTTAAAACACATGTCAGTAGCTTACTACATAAGGCAAAGTTAATCTGCTTCATAAGAGGTGATATTTGAGCCCAGTGATGTGTTTCAGGTTTTCAAGGCATTTAACACTTTTTTGCCATAAATTCTCTGTATGTACCCTCTGTGGTAAAAGCAGTCTTCCATACCATACTGAAATTAAATGTATAAAATGTATGAAGGTAGCACTAAAAGTAGCACAAGTTCACAAATCATGATACTGTTATATACACAGTGATGCAATCTTGCCTGTGATGGGTTTGCTGCAGGCCTCACACTTCTTGGCGTACAGGCTGCCAAAGCACTTGAGGCAGTAAGGGCTGTCGTCCCGGGAGGTGAAGTGTTGACCTGCCAGCTGGGTCTTACAGTTGGTGCACACAAAACACTCCTTATGCCACGGCTCATCACGATAGGTCACTCCACCTTTAGTCAGGGTCTTAAAAAAAGATCAAAGATCATGTGGAAATAAGCACACTAGTGCATAGATTTAATCCAACTCATGTCGTGTTTCAAGCGTGGCGGTTTACCAGTTTCTGTAACTCTAAAAGTAATATGTCTTAATAACATGGCTAACAATGTGGCAGCTTTGCTGACCTTTTTACAGCGTGTGCAGCGTGGAGCGAACTTGTCCTCGTAGCAGGGCACACAGTAGTGCTCATCCTTGTCAGGAATGAAGGACTTTGAGCCAATCGGCTGTGAGCAGCTGTGACAGATGAAACAGCCCTCATGCCAAGTAGAACCTGAATACTCTAGTTTTCTTGTGCCTACAGTAACAGAAGAATGGAAACAGAAAAAGATTGATGGAAAGAATGATTATAAAAGTGCTAAGTTTGCATCATTTACACATCTTTATAGGATAGTTAAGATCATTTTGGTATTTTTTGTGGTTTTATTAAAATAGGAAATAAAACAGTTGAATTGCATGAAGACATATAAACCTATTTTGTTTCACTAAGATTTATTTTACATCATAATACCACAGGCCCCATACTTCTCTCCTACAACTGGAAACTGGTGGCAGGCCTTAAAAGAAAAGGGATAATGCCATTTTCCCTTCTGTATCCTCAACCAATCCATCTTATATCCCACGGCTGTTGAGTTTTTTATTATACTGGTTGGTTTATTCTACAGTGACGTAGTGGTTTGTATTGAGCTGACATCTTGTATTACTGCTTTCTGCAGATTGCTAACGTTTCACTGCCTTAGGCTATATGCTGTGGTGATCTCTAATCAAAAACACCAAAATCCCCTGCAAAATCTTTGCAGATTATAACTGACATGAATAACTGTGGCCCATGATGGATAATATTAACTGTTAGGCATGCGTATTTGACACATACAATAAAAGTGAACATGCTGAAATATAATTCTATTTTTTTTTTTTTGGAAGGGAGAACATTTCAAAAGAATTCAAATAAGCTTAGAAAAACTTTATAAACAGGCAGTGAGTTTATAATAAAGCACAAAATCTCTGCAGAGAAAGCAGAATTTGTCTAAATTAGAATTATACTAACCAAGTATTAAATTGAATTCATGTGATCCTGTTAACATTAACTCTTACACTTGGAAACAAAGCCTAAAGTATGCTTTTTGCACGTAGTCTAAAGTCAGTATGTTTTAAATGGTCTCTTGACTCTATGGGCCCTCTTGCCCTTGCACCACAAACTACTGTGTACTCTGTTGCTATAGTACACACTTACAATACGCCTCCAAAAATGGATTTCCTATATATACAAGATGCAATCAAAAATTTCCACTACAGCACATACTGTATAAAAGGATTTAAATTTGGTTGACATTTGATTCAAGGTCGTCTCCTTGAACAGCCATAGAGCGCTCCTAGTTCTCCTGCTACGTTTTGATCACTCCCTTGAAGTTCAGTTTTGACTAGTCGAAGGTGTACATTTGTGATGCACACTGGATTTCCTCCAAGCTGTCAAAACAGTGACCCTTCAACTTCAAGTTGCAAGGAGATAAAACTGGCAAGTAGAGTGAGCGGTCAGTGAAGATTGTGCTCTTGTGGCACAATGATGTGTCCTTGCTCAGATGCCTCAAAGGACTGGCTGTGCGTTGGTCTGATGCAAATCCTTTGCACAGCTTTGCAGACTGTCGCCTACATGTTGTAGCTGTTTACTGTCACCAGGTGGCAGAGTCAAAAATGTGTGGAAGAACCAGTCTGTGGGCTGCTCTTGCTTGTGATGTTGGTCCTTCAGCCAGCCGTGGAGAAGACCAATGTTATAACATGCAGAGTTAAAGTGAAACCGAGCATTCATAACAAAACAATTGCAGCCACTGTCTGTGCTTTTTCATGCTGCTTTTTTGATCTTTGATATTATTTTTCTATTTCCCCTTCGTGGTGAATGCTCCCTTTCCTGTTCAGCCCCACTTTTCAACCAATCAGCATTTAATCTACACATAGCATCATCTCTATGCATCTATCCATCTCAGTTTTTTTAAAGGCTATACACAAGCGCATCTCTGCAGACTGCATACCCAAAATATTTCACTGTTCATAGTCAAATACCTATGCAAATGGACACGAAGACAGTACCATGAATCCCGCTTTAGGACAATAGAACTTGGCACTCACAGTCTAATCCTATGGGAAAAATCCACAGTGTGCTTGACCTAGTGCACTGCTCTTCAGGCTTGGAAATTCCAGGCTCTTCTATTGGAAATACTCTTTGGTCTCTGGGTTCATAGCCAGAGACCCAGCACTCAACAGTGACAATCCTTATCAAAATTATATCAGTTAGTTACCTTAAGTGAAATTTAAATCACTTATAATTTTTGGTTTTTCTAGGTGCAGTAGCAGAACTTTTTGATTGCATTTTGTATGTTCCTTCTGTTTGACAAATAAATTGTTTAATAACAAAACTTATGTAAGATGTTGTAGTTATAGTCCACACAACAACAGAAATGCTGATGGTGCCAAATGATTTTCAGAAGTGAAGAAGAAGACCATTGTCTGCGACTGAGCAACATCTGGCTAATGATCTCTGGCAATGGAAGCATTTCAGTACTTTTATCAGAACAATCTTGCCAACCAAAATCAGCTTCTGTGGAATCAGTTTATACAGCTTTTGTGTAAACTGTGCTTTTCTCCTCAAGTCACCAACACGGAGCACTAAGCCTATTATTCAGCTATCACACAATGATAAGTATGCTTCTGTTTTTGAGGGTGATGACAAAGGATGTTAACTGGAAGCACAGAAATGCCACAGAACCAAGTAAGTGTCCATGTAAATTTGTCTGACATAATACTAAATAAAAAAGAAGAGTAATGGGGGAAAGCCGTAGTCTTCCTTGAATCATTTGCAGATTATGAGGGCTGAGTAAGCTGCTACAGGGGGGCTGGAATTTACCCAATCTCTTGTTATGATCAGTTTACTGCCAGTCTGCCAGCCACTGGGATCCAGCTTAAAGATGTCAAGTCAAGCAGACTGCCAATTAATCTGTCCCTTTCACACTTGGCTGGTACACAGTTGTGGACCCTTGTCTTTGCCTCTTTCTCATGCTCATCCTTTTTTCTAAATCCATCCTGTCTCCCTTGTTCTATGCTTCTTTTTTTTACTTTATACTTTTCATTTGACCCTGCTTCTTAGAGTTTCCCATGTTACAGTCCTTTTAAGGTCATGTGCCTATATTTTAACTTTCAATTTGTATATACATAAAAATAAAATGAGGGACAATGGGGCCAAGGCTAAGGAATTTAGTAAGGTACCATAATTTATGACACTGGGTTTTTATTTCATTCGATTTCAATCAACTCTTTCCTGATGGATTTTAAGCTAAGTCAGCTCCTGGTTCAAAATTTACCATAACTTTACTTTTCTAACTGCCACTGGAAGAATATTCCATAAACATATATATACAAAAAAGAAAAACAAAAAACTGTAAACTGTTACAAATAAAATTCAGACCACAAACAGGGCTATCATGCACATCTCATCTTCAAAGTCCCTCTGCACAAAAACCTTGCAGCACCCACACTTACCTGGCATGACAACCTTGTCACAGGCTACACACTTGGAGGAGAATTCATTACAGTAGCAGTCATTGCAGAGCAGTGCATCATCCTGGCTAGTGAAGGGCTCATCTGCCAGAGAGCGATCGCAACGGAAGCAGCGGAAGCAGTGCTCGTGGTAATGCCGGTCTTCATAGAAGAGTTCCTGGCAGCAGAACAAAAGAAGGCAAGGACATTGAAAGTCATTTCATACACTTACAAATGTGTCCAAGAAATGAAGTGACATTAATTATGATGCATTTCCTCTAAAAGATTTTCTCTTCATATGTTTCAGAATCATATAAAGGTGGCAGCTAAGGGGATAACAGAAAGACTAAACATAAATAAAGATTTGTGTTTAGAGAATAAGCAGAGAGGAGTGTTGGCCTGGGCTTGGTCAAATGTCTGCATATGCAGTGACAAGTAGGCGGCACGTGTGCACTTATGTACATGCCACTGATTTTAAAGGTCAGGCACGTGGAGTGAATTAATTGTATACAGGGCATTAAGCCAGGAAAACGCTGGCTTTATTTATCATTCACCACTCTTGAGGGTGTTGATAACTGATTGGAATTTTTAGCTAAGCAAACTATCAAGCACTGTGACATAACTCCACTTAGAAGACTCCATTATGGAACATATTGGTTTTAAATGATCCACTTCATGTTAGTGCTTTCCATTGAGGGAGGATTAAATTTTAACTTGATTGTGGGGAAGAGACAGACATTCTCTCATGCTGCATTTTTACTATCTTAGGCAAAATTAGTTAGTTGGCTTATGTGGACTTTGTGGAAATTGCCTGCAAAATGCAATGTTAAATTAGCCTTTACAGTGTCTTGCCACACAAAATATATAGAACACGCCTCATTTACTATGAATTATGCATCATTAACATGACATAACTTCTGTTTTAGCTATTCAAAGCCATGTCAAAACATTGTAAAAATGACTTAAAGCTAATTGGAGTCGTTCTTTGGTGTGGTTTATCTTTGGTTAAACAGTTAATACAAAGGCCACATGGTGGAAAGAGATAGATCATATGTAAAATTTATTCCATAAGGAAATTCTTTATATAAAATCATGTTTTTTATCTTTTTATAAAAACTAAATAATCATTTTCAATTGCAATTCTGAATGTATTCCACTTGTTATTCTTGTTGTGCAGCACATAGCTGATTACATGTCTGGTCATGTTAAAATGGATGCCATACCCTTGCATCATGGCCAATCAGTTCTTTGCACTCGTCACATGTGTTTGAGAACAAGCTGTCATAGCATGGGATGCAGTAGGGGCTGTCATTAGACTGGATGTACTTGCGGCCATACAGGGATTCTTTGCAATTGTCACAGTCAAATCGGTCAGCCATTGTGATTTTCTGTAATACAGAAGAGAAAAATTTAGGTCAGCAATGACTTAAAAAAAAATGCTAAGAAGTGAAAATTAGGAAAAACAATAAAAGCAAGAGAGAAGAGAACAATGAACAGTAGAAGAAAAGGAGGGAGTGTGCTGAAGAATGCTTCAGTCACCTTTTCCATCACAGCAGTTGAACATCAGTGTAGACTTTCACTGCCAATATTTATGTTGTAAATACTTCAGCTTGTACCAGCAATGGAGCTGAGCTCAAGCAAAACATACAGCGCAAGTGGGAGCAAGTGGAAAGAGACCCAGGGAAAGGAGTGAAAGAGCGAGTTAGAGGCAGTTCAAAATGCCTATTAACTTTTTATTACTGTGTGATGAAAGTGTGGTAGGTGCAGAGGGAGGGGGCAAAAGAGGGAGCTGTCACTTGCTGTCTTTCAGTAAAACACCCTCCTGTTTCAAACTAAAGACTAAAACACCAAACTGAACAACCTCTGCTGTGATTATGACAGAATGAAGTAGTATATCCGTGCACATCACATGAGATCCACACATCATTTATGCCTGTAAATATTTATGAAGCAAGGATCTATTTGTGATTAAAGCATGGACCACCAACAGATACAGAAACCTGGTGAAGCATTTGAAAGTGTTTGTGTGTGTGTGTCTGAACATGACTGCTCAGCAAGCGGCTTCCTTTCAGGATAAGATGCAGCTACAGTGTGTGCCTATATAGATAATATGAGGTATACTGTTTAAGAATATGGTTTCCGCTGTACGAAAGCTCCCTTGATCATGACTGAGCGAACAACAAAGTGACAGAATAACATTGTATGAGCATTATGGTAACAGTATCAGGTTGCCAAAACATTACAGCATGGCTGGAGAAAAGCCCAGTGATAAGTGATACAGCCCTCTGGCAGGTTTCAGTGCTGGCTATTCATTCCCACCACCCAGTAACAACAATCATCGCTGATAAGATAATCAATCAAACTTCAAACTGGTCCTGTGCTGCCTGTCTTACACCAACACACCCTTGCAAAAACACCCACGGGTGCATACACACAAGCACAATACACACAAATCACATAGGAGGGATGTAAACACACACACCTCCACAAAAACACAGGGGGACACAAAAAAAGAACAAAGTCGAGTCACACAGGATCCACAATCAAAGAAAAAATTAGTCTCAGGCTCTCAAATTTCAACTGTCTCAGCCCTTTGTGAGACAGAAGCTCATAATGAGTCAGGATGAGAAAGTCAGATCCTCCTTTACCTAAAGTTTTCTTATGCTATAACTTAGCAAAAGGCTTTTTGGCAGCATAGCAATGCTCCCTGAAACTGAAGAGGTACTTTCACCTTCTTCAGTGACCTTCAGATATAAAGTGTAAATGGTTGACAACCTTATGGCCATGTGTATAAATGGGTTTATGCACATTTGACACACGATCCATCAGAAAAATTCTGTCAAGATTCAATGTCAAGATTAGATCAGCAAAGTATAGAGCTCAAAAGCAGCATTGCGACCTTAATATTATCTGCACTTAATATTACCACACCTGGCTATGCTTGCAAGGTAAAGGAACGGGATGAGGCATGACTCACAAAGCCAGGAAGTCAGTGACGTCTGATGTCACATTTAATTTCCACAGCCAATCACACACCTATTTATTGCCTTTCCCAAATTCATACATACAGTATATATAATCTGCCCATTAATATAACAAAAAGTATACAGAAGTAGTTAAAGAAAGTTTTTTAAGTAAGTGAAAATATATCCACTCTGATACCTTAAAGAGTACTAAAATGTCTCAGGTACATCCCTTGCCTGAGCTGGCAAGGGATTGCTTCCCCATGAAGGTTTGTCTAGGTTCCCTCTCTAACAATCAGGTTAGGGTTAAGTATCAAAAGAGCTCACTGGAGCACAGATGAACATTAGAAGTAATTGCAAAGTTTTCCAGAACCTACTACATGTATATTGTATGTATTATTTCAAGAATCAGAACAAAGGCTTTTTTGACTCCCAGGTCTTGTAGTGTTAAAATTGAGTGATTTACTTCAAATACCAATCCAAAGCCTGAAATGAAGTTCTAATGGCACGCGCTCTCACAGAGAGGGGCATGACGTCAGTGTACTGACCCTGCAGTGATGGCTTAAGACATGACTGCATGCAGAAATTGCTGACCCAAAGCCCACTAATCAAAACTGGAGAAGAGAAGAGAAGAGAAGAGAAGACGGACACAGTGAACTCTACTCTGGAAGTCAGTTCTCACAGAGAGAGGGCTGTGTATCTACTACTGTGTATATACTAGCTTTCTGGCAGGGGTCCATTGCCTTCGTGTCCAGTACTGAGTGACTAAGAGCCCCACTCTGGGTTAATAATGTTCAAAAATACCATAAGTGTCACTGAATTCATTCCCCTGGGAAAACTGTGGGCTTTTCAGGGAAATCATCACTGCATCTACAGGCCCAGAAATATTGCCTTAAGTTTAATTATAGTTCTTCTTCAAAAAGAGAGCATCTCTCCTTTACATAGACGACAATGCATTCCATTCTGTATAATATTCAAAGAAATATTCAGTGCAGCAGTGGGGTCAGTAAGATTGACTCTGCAGGCATGTTACAGTCATATTTTCTTAACTTATAGAAGAAAGGTTTAAAAATTGTATTGTTTGAGAGTTGACCCATCTGTTTTAAGTAAGGTATTTATCTAGTCAGATAGCTAGATTTACATTGACCTTTCAGTAGGCATTCACAGTTTTAAGATGACAGTCGACTGTCATCTTAAAACTGTCTCCAAAACACTGGAGGCACAGGGGTCTCCAATGTTTTGGGGATCCCTTTGCCCTTAGCTTCTAGTACTATTATCAACAAAATTCTCAGTTTCACCAAAAAAGTAAAATCTGATGTATTTCTGTAAAATGAATTGCAAATTCATACTCTTCCAAGGATGAATATCATTATTGCTCTTGCTCCAACCACAGGCCAAAGCACTCAATAACATCGCATGCAACTCTTTAGAGTTATATGTTGTGTTGAAACAAACAGACCTTCAGACTTGTTTTCATATATAAGGCTATAAGATAGCAGAGGAATACCAAGGCTGCATTCTAATAGTCATTACAACCCTCCATGATTAGCATCAGGAGGTCAAGTTCAGGGTCAGTTGTGAGACACCACAAAGCAACAGACCAATCCAAGCAAGCAGACTGTATGCTGTTGCTGAGCAACATAGTCATGGTTGGTCACTGAAGAGCTAGCAAACACCCTGTCCAGTCCGGTCCCACAGGCAGGCCTGTTAATCCCCAGCCCAAACTTTGCTTACGCTCTGGTTAATTCCAAATGAACAGTCACACAGCCTGCTGGGAACAACTGTGCCAGATCTGTCCCTTCTCCTCTGCAGCTTATCTGTAGAACATGTTTGTAAAATATCTGTTTTTACAAAGGCTACACCAACTGAGGAAAGAAATCTTGAACACAGAAAGCAGATGGCTGTATACTGCACAAGTTACTGCATGAGCTGTAATAAATAGTGCTACTGTTATATAAAGCCTACCTATTTATCTACCTATTTACACTATTTACCTATTTAAAGTCGTGGATTTTCCCCAAGTCCATAAAGAGACAGTTGTGAGCAAAAGTGCCCATTGGTGACTGCATGTTAATAGGTAAACAATTAAATCCATTTTCAGCAACAACAACAACAATGAGGGAAAAAAATGACTATATTATTAAACAGTTAATAGGGAAATGTCATATCTCAAACAGAAAAAAAGTCACAGTGTGTAAGCGGTGCAACTGGGTGCACCCAGATAAGACAGCATGACAAGTGGCAGAAATAGCATCGTGGCCCACCAGTGACACTGCCAGTTGATGTTAAAAAGGTTTTATGTAATGCCAATTTGTAAATTATTCAAAAGTTGTGGTTATGATGTAATATGAGGTGTGCATGCAATAAAGTAGTTAAGAAGAAGCCATTTAAGTATAAGAGCAACTGCTGTATTTGTTATTGTAGGTCTGTGTTTATAGGTCCTTTGTGACAAATGTTTTTTTTAAATCCAAGTGGATACTTGAAAAGTGTGGATTTTACTGTGATTAGTGAGGCCTGATTTACTTTTAAAAAGTAGCAGCAACAAAAGCCACTCAATCACCTTAACTGTCTGGATCTTTTGGCAACAAAAAGACTCACAAACTAGAGGAAGGAGTGTGTTTTGTGCAGGTCACCTTCAAGTACATGACAGTTTCCTTCTATAAAGGTTCCAGAGATAGTGATGAAGTGGAATAGAAATGAAGCACAAAGATGAAAAAAGAAAATGAGCGAAGAATGTGACATTAAGACCAAAATGCACACTGGAGCTTAAACCTACGACAAGTCCTAAATTGAATTAGAGGAAAAGTAAAACAGCTGCATTTGGGTAAACACATACCATCACATTGTGTCCTGTCTGCCGCCTGGACACCTTCCAGACAAAGTAAAGCTTGTTGGCTGGCTTTGAGATGGGGAACAAGTACTAGACACTTAAGTATATCATTTTAGAGCCCAGTTGAGCATATCAAAAATAAAACACATTATCAAAAAAACACTTTGGAAATGTTCACTTGTGTTTCTTTCCAGTGGCCACTTAAAAAGAGCCTGATAGAGATGTCGTTTGAGTTTATTCATTCCAGTGCCTCATGACCAAGGAAGAATTTCATTATTGTGACTAACGCAGGCAACAGCATGAATTGCACAATGAACATTTTTTTTAATGGTTCAGAGCTTAGGTTTATGTCACAATGTCACAAGAATTACGATTATGTTTTCGTTTAATGGGACTTGCAACTAAGCGTAGACTTTCTGGGAAAATTTTCTCTAAGACAAGTCACTCAACAAACTAAATCCAACAGCATGACTGTTTTTATGAGGATCATTGAAAGTGGTCAGAAATATTTAGGTCGCAATAAAACAAAAACAGAGTTGGACATTGATATATATATTTGTTAAATTAGTCAGTTGTTTGGTGCGCTGTTCCTGTTGGCTTTTGCTAGATCAGATAAATAAAGTCCAGTAATCAAAAGGACACACTGAGGCAACAAATCTTATCACAGGAAGAAAAGGAAATTGCTCATGAATGAGAGATAATGCTGCGGCTCTATTCAAAGACAGATGTGCTTATTTAAACAAGAGTACAAGTGCTGGTTCTGGAAATACAAAAAAACACTTTAATTCCACTGTTAAGTAAGAACTTTGCTTACTTAAAAGTAAAAAAAAAAAACTACCACAATGCACTGCCAGTTTAGTTAAATATCCCGCTGTTTAGTGTAGACATTATACAGACTCTTAGCAAGAAATCCAAACTACAATCTCTGCAATAAACTCTGAAGTCATCAGAGTTTATTTGATAGGGACAGGCACCCCAGCCACTGTGAAAATACTATTGGTAGATAACCAGTGGCTCTAGTAGATCTGTTGTCATTTTTGTACTCTCCGTCTTTCATTAGAGGAAATCTTGGGCCACCCACATTCTCAGTACATTAAATGGGCATATGAATACAAAGGTACACAGAGTAAACTTTCATCTGCTGAGTTTCTTTGAACAACATTATTGAGAAAGATGTGGCACATCAGAGAGAAGAAGACAAGGTTTGGTGTAGGGTCACCTGAGACTGCTCTTCTGTGGAAGCCTGGGTCAGACTTGACAACAGAGTACAGGCTGGAGGACTAGACACTGGAAGGCTAACCTGTTATTGTCTCTGAGCATTTAAACACCGCCTGGTGTGGAGTGGGAGGCGACAGAAGGCTCAAATTAAAGCCAACATCATAAACATAAAGGAAGAAAATGACTACCTGCAGCAGAAAATGTCACCATGGCCTTTGTAATTTGTCCATTCTTGGCAGCTTTTAATGACCATGCAAGTGTGGGGATATGACTTGATGTCTTTTAATATTAGCTTTCAGTCTGTTGTGTGGTGCACACAGCGGCATTAGGGAAAAGCTATGAGTGCATATCAGCTGGCTTGAAAGAACTGTACCTCAAACCTTCTGGAGTCCTTCATTAAAAGGATCTGACATGATGATTTATGTGTGTACAAAAGATAAACAAAAGCCCAGCACATACTGTACTGACGTTAATTTAGATATACTTAAAACATAAATTTTTCACAGTCTGACAGTCATTTGGCAAACTGAGACTTGAGGACGTGTTAGCTAGAGGGCTAACACGTGCAGTGTGCACACGGATCAAAAAACTGTGCGAAGAAGAACCCAGCTGAAAATGCAATTGTCACACGTCATCTTTCCCTTTCCAGAAGCCCATCTCAATCTGAGTGTTCCACAATACTCCACCAACACCAAACAATAACATTACAATTACTTTAAATCATACAGTGCTGTCCCAACCACCATGAGGGAAAGCTTGGAAGTGAACTGAATCTGAATTTATTTTTATATCACTGTGTGCAGATGGTCAAAAGGCTACATTTTTGGCCTACATTTGTCTTCCTTTGAAGAAAAAAAAAATGCTGCCATACATTAGTGCTTCACATCTGGTTTGCATTGGTGGAACTATGCAGTTAACTCCTGTGTGCCAGTGAAGGTTTTGGAGAGTCACTGTCTTGAGAATGCAAGAAAAGTTGCCTTTTTTGTTTTTTTATTTCTCTATGCTGGTATTTGTCGGTAAATGTTTAGATGGCAAAGGGAAAACTAGAATGGGAGTGAGGACAGAGACAGAAAATCTTAAAAGCTAGCAAGAAAAAAAAAAAAAAAAAAATTGAAAGAAAAAAAA